>JAQIXG010000379.1:0-34268 GCA_034700105.1 Oconnorella tubifera
GTCGAAGGCCCACAGCAACTCTCAGTGAACTGTCATCCATATTTAGGCCGAGTGATGCAGAGGGGAGCGCATTGAGCTGGAATAATTATAATTAGATAAAAACTATTACTTTAATTTTTTTACAAAAAATATAAAAAAATGAAAAAAAGAAAAAAGGAAAAATTATATAAAATATTTAAGGATGACAAAATATTGAATGATAAATGAGCTCTCTTCAGTATTACGGCGTGCTGTATACAATTTTTACGGACAGCAATCATTGCAATTTACATTCGTGTAGGCTTAAATTATAGCTCTTACATCATTTAAACGAGGAATTAAAATAATTACGATTATTTGTTATTAATTATTTAATATCTAATATGTCTAAATATTAACTTATTTTAGATTCTCCGACAGGTTCAGGACAGCGTAACGACAAAGGACAAACATTTACTCAAGGTTTGATCTCTATTTGAATTGAAAACCAATTTTTTTATACCAATTTTAAATCAATTTCTGAATTAAATAGATCTTCAGATTTTTTTATTTATAACGAAATGAACATTCATAGACAAAAATGATAATTTTCTGTTTATTCCTATAAACCAATTTATAAATTATAAACTGTAATTTCAAAATTTGCGGCATTATATAATAATTTTGTTTTGCTCACAGTTTTATGTTATAATTTTACTCTGTCTGGACACATTTTTTCAAAAATAACTTTAATTATCGCATTTATTTTTGTCGAAATAATAAGTATACACACGTGCAAATATCAGATCTTGTATTATACAAGACGTAGCATTACTAAATAATAACCAACAACAGATTTCAAACGAATAAATTGCTCATTATTTTGACCACTGGCTAAGTTTCTCTTAACTTTGATAAAACCGTTCGCTTTCCCGCCACGCTCATCGGAACGAATGAAGAAAGAAGAAATGATGAGGCAAAGTTACGGTAACGCAACGAGACGACGAGTCACGTGGGATTTGGTCGTCGCTGAAAATATCGATCGTATTCGAATCTAGGAATTTAGGATTCGCATTAAAGGCTAAGCTTTTAAAAATTTCAGTGTGCTTGCTGGATTGAGATAATAGAATAAAAAATATGCAGTAGAACGGAGCTTTATGGATGTCAATAAGGTATATGTAGAGTGAATATTAAGAAGGAAAATTTATACTATTGATATGAAATAATGTTTAATTTTTGCTTTCAGGTATTCTTATTGTGATTGGTATCGGTGTGGCACTCGGTGTTTCTCTGGGTATCGGCATTCTTGTCATCGTTTTATTTTGTCTCAAGAGGTAGGTTCAGCAGCTTTAAATAATTATATTATATTTACATTTTCTAAATTCATTTGAGTTAATATTTGGAAAAAAGTATACAACATCAACAAGAGTCACAATTTTGCTACTGGACAAAAGGAGTAAAATTGTCGCTACTTAATACACTGTAATATCAATAATAAGAGTAATATTACAAACGAAACAAAAAAAGTAAAAGATTTGAGACTCTGAAGATTCTATGTGGAGTCAACAGAAATATTCATTAGAAAATATTTAGTAAAAAAACACAGCATTTGCAAGAGATAAATTCCATTTGTTATAAAGCAAAATGGTTACATTTTCTTTGTATTGGATTATTAAAGTAGGGTCTACATTAAATTATAATTTCTCATATATTATCTAGATTTGATGATTGAATATGTGACTCAAAAATAAACGCTGCATGTTAATGCTGTTACTCTATATGATGGACTTCTAAGAATCCTACCTTATAAAGAAAATATCCTTAGAAATGTTAAAGTTGTTTTGTGTTTTTAAATGAAAAAGTAATGTGTAATAATTCATAAATTCACTAAATCATATTAAAAATGTTGAATCACACGAAACTAATTGCAAACGCAAAATAATTTACTGCAATTTGCTTCAAGTAACTTTAATTTGTGCTGTTTTATATAAAACAATAATAATTATTAAGTCCTTAGTTAAGCCCATTATATTTGAGTCAAAACTTTTATGTTAATACTTTTCAATACGAGACGTTGACTATTCAATCTTATCAAAGATTTTCATCTAAAAATGCATTTTTTGACAAAATAATCGCACAGTCGATCATGAGTTCGGTCAGTAAGTCTATTATTTAAAACGACATTGCAATTCTTGGGTGTAGGAAAGCTTTGGGAATTTACATTCCGCTTTGAGAATTTAAGATTCATATGACAGATGTTAATGATAAGAATTTTTCAAGTCGATTGCAAAGCGTATTCGTTTAGCAAGATATTAATGACTCACAAGAGATTTAAATTGCCTTTAATAATTATAATAAATGTAAAAATATGTAAAGATATGTGTAAGATACTACTTAGATATCATCGAGCGTATCATTAGTTTTGGGTTACGCCTATAGAGAGAATTATAAAGTTAATTGTATTATTAAGAGTTTAGTGTATGCTATAAAATTATAGTGTATGCTATGAGAATTATGAAAACCAAAACCTTTTAATTGATAGTCAATTAAAAGGTATTGGTTTTCATAATTCTTTCGCATTGTATTTCTTGTCACTTACAAATGCCACAACTACAATGCTTCAATTTCTAAAATAAATCAAAATAGAAATAAAATATAGTTTATTACTTTCACTTATATGTAAATTTTTCTCGGCAGAAAAATTAATTTTTTATCACCATTGTTGCAATTAATCTAAACCACGTTGAGTTTATGACTTAAGTTTATGTATATAAACTTCATTCTATATATTGTATATAAACTTTTTCTATAGTTTATGACTTAAAGTGAGATTAACTTAAGCTATATCCTTGCTACTAATTCATTGCTCTCATTTTATTACTTATAGAATGACAATACGCTAGTTTAAAGCATATTCGGAGTGTTATAATTGATATAATAGAGCTTCAAATATACTTGGTTTCTATACTTTCAGGTCAAAACAGATTGAACTGAGAAATGCTTTACAGGATCAGTTGCTACACGAAGCTGAGATGAAATACGCCCCTGGACCTTTCACACTGGCCCCAACCAACCAGTCACGTGCTATTGCCTTGGCAACCATGTGCCCATATCACCAAAGACTTAAGACACCCGTTGCAACCCTTCGATCTTCAGACGACAATGCCAACAGACCTTCGTATTCAACTGAAATACTTTATGAAAGTCCGAAATACGGCAGATTTTCTGACATTCGGCGAGAAGCTATTAATAGAAACACATCGAAAACTTCATCGAATGAAATGTTAATAACGGACAGAAATAATTCTTCATTTCAAACATTTAGACCTCTTTCACGTCCCGTTGATGTGACCATTGCGGGATCAACAAAGTTTTGTGAAAGTTCGCAAAATAACTGCGTTTCGTTAGACTTAATACAAATGCCTTCCTTTAGTTCTATTAATGCGGATGCAACGGTAGTGCAGACAGACGGCTGTTGATAGCCAACGCGGTATTTGCAGAGAAAGTTGAATAATTTCTATTTCTGATAATTTCTTCCTAAAGTTTTTTAAATTGATATTATTGTCAACAATTTGATATATTTTGTTTTCAAATAATAATCTTAAATAATAATATGATTAAAAAAATTAAATATTGTTTATTTTGTTGCCTTGGATTCCTAATTATAATAAAATGCTACTAGAGAAAAGCTATTTAGCTTACAGGAATAAATAGACTTAGATATCTTTAAATTCTTAATACTCAAATATTAAAATGATTTCTTCCAGAATTTTTATAAAAATAAAAAATAGAACAAAATCTAATGATGTAAATGCACATAATATTCATTCACCACCGATCATCCGCGTCTGTTAAACACACTAAAATATTAATCCCAGAAAAAGTAATGATTCGAGAAATTCATTCTTTGAAAAATCAATTCGAAGGCAACCTGTCTACCAGATGATCACTCCAAATTTTTTCTATCACGTCTCTCATCTACTATCCCGAGGTCGTATTCTTTCTCTTGGTTATTAGACGAGATATGAGGCGCCAAAAGGCAAACTCATAAAGAAGTCAAATTAAATAAACAGCGAAAGTTCAGAAACTACGTAACTCGATATCATCCAAGAATAGCAGAGCGTTTGACGTTAAGCATCTTTCCAACTGCTGGTGAAACATGATTGATTAACCGATGAACTTTCTACTAACACGTGAAGATAGATCGGAACCAATGAGCAACAGAGATTACCGTTCGTATTGTAATTGTTTCTCGAAACTTTTATTACACTTCGACTCTTTTTTGTAGTGGCCGTAAAAATGTTTGTTACTGTATGATTCAGTTGATGAAAGCTGTTTGCAGTTTTATCATAGCAATAGCTGAAGAAATGTTTTTGATTGTTTGGATAGAAATGAGATTATAAAGTTTTGTTATTATGCTTTGTATAAAAAATATATCAAAAATCCTCTTCTCTGTAAGACAATTAAAGTTAATGATATAAAATTTGTTTTATTCTATCATTTTATTATTAAGATTAACTCATAATTAAAATTTGCACCGATTTCTAAAAATTGGGTCAAATCATACCATACTCCAATAAAGTAGTTGTAATTATCATAATTATCGGGACCATTTTAACCATGCAAGCGGGCCTACATAACTAAAGTATTTTTTAATTAAATAGGCTCTCTAGAATCCACTATTATAATTATCTGACCTTGTTTAATTCACTGTTTATTAAAAGTTAACGTAATACAAATTAAATTCAGTTAAATCATTTAAAATGTTTAAATTATTTACAAAATGATATGCATAGCGTTACCAATATCACGCAATTGTTTTTGAATTGATAAGATTGACAAACGACTGCAGATAATGCACATTTTTTCTAATAATTATAGTCTACACTGTTAAGATTAGGACCACCTGTCTATTATTCGATTTTTAGCAGCAAAGCAGTAAAAGAAGCAACTGGCATGCCTCATCAAACTAGTCTACATACTCATCGATAGAAATTACAATCTGAGGATAAAAACTAATTGCTATTTATAGCCCCACATCAGAAATTACATTTTGATCTCAAATTCAATTTTATTCCTAATAATCTTCAGTTTAACTATCTAATATAAAATAAACTAATATATATTTGATTTTTTAGGTAACTTGACCCATAAAATATTACTCTGTAAATAAATACAAATAAGAAACTATGCAGTAAAGTAAATTTTCTGCTTGATGTCAATTGCACATGGATCTCATTGTTATAAAAATTAAAGAGTCTTTTAACCGAATAACTGAGATCTCTTGCAAAACAAATCGATTTCGATTATAATGAAAAATTATTCTTCAAGTTTATCATTAAATTCATTACAATATCACGATAATTTGGCAAACTTAATCTAGCTGCATACAACAGTATTGTTATTCATCAAAACTTCAACGATTTGTTCAAAAGTTTCTATTTTTTCTAAAAATTAAGTAACTATCGCAATGTTAAAATGCTAAAATAATATTTATTTAATGCAAAGTAAATAGATAATCAATCGTCAAATGATTCATTGCACAAATAAGACTCAACGTGCATTAAATCTTTTAAATCAATTTCTCAACAAAACTATATACTAAAATTGAATTTCATAGATTTGTATGCAACTGTTATTAACATAACAGTGATAATTATAATTTAACAAAAAAATTATGCAGGAAACGATTCACTTTACTTTGATAACAACAAAACAGCTACTTAACCTAGGAAATACTCATCGCAAAGCTACTTACGCAGCTTATTATTTTAATCACTCTCGCTGCATTGTTTATTCGACGCAAAGCTAATTTCCTTCACTAACCGGCCGACGACTGAGTCAACTTCTAGATCAAGTAGTTCAAGAAATTGAGAGAAATATCAAAGAACAAGAGTACCGCCAGCAATAAGGCACGTGAGTGTGTAAAGAACGTTATACTCATAAATCCAGCTTCTGTATTAATATATAAGAACAACAGAGATTAAACAGCTTTGAGTGGTTATGAAGGGATTGATGGAAGTCAAGTGGTTTTGAGTAAACAATACAGGATGGCAGGTTATATAGGAAAGGGAAACTCTTGTTGGATCCACTTTTAATTTTGTAAAATGATTAACAGCAACTGAAGATCATTACTTATCGGTAAAATATTAGGCGTAATTAGGTAATATATTATACTGACGATTATTGATTGATATCGAAAATCGTCTACAAACAATTATCGATATCAATTTAATTGGTGAAGGTTAGACATTATGATGGTTTAAAATGTGATGTATGATTCAGTGATCTGTTAAATGCATTTTAATTATGATTTAATGGGTTCATTAAATAAATATTTTAACTGTTGTTTTCAGTGAATCAGCCAACATTGACGTTTTTTAATGGAAATAATAATAAACAAGAAAACTTTTACTGTTATTTTTTTAATAGAAATAAATAATAAACTAGAAAACTACTATAAACCAGATAGACCGAAAAAAGATAGAGAACGTTACGTGATAAATATGTAATAAAGTAAAGAAACTTTATTACTTAGATATAGTCAGTGCGTTATTTATGAAGAGACGGATAAAAGTATATTTTTATGAACTCTTAATCCCCAGGTCAGATTTCCATTGCATAATATATCGATATTATCTCAGAGTCCTATCCTGAGACATTTCTTCGAAACAAAGCCTTATTGCTTACGACAATAAATCATCGATGACCCGTTTAATGGTCCATTTTGTCTGTAACGTAATTCAATAGCGTCATTGAAACACTAATGTTCGAATCCCGCGCGGCGGTACTGCGGTTGCGGCGCGGCGGTGAAGGGTGGTGCGGTTGCGGCGCGGCGTATGTCTGCGGAGTACTCTATCTCCTCTCTCTCTCTATCCTCTCTCTCTCTCTCACGGATCAACTGACTCGTTGTTGAGAATAAGGTTGCAGTTCATTGATTCAACAAATGGATTTGTGCAACTGCTACCAGTATTCATCGTGCCTCTAGATACTTTATCCACGCAAGATATCAGACTTGATGTTCAGTCTCTGAAGACTCGCATGCTGCGTTCAGTCGAAAAAAAGTCGACAAAAACTGGTTTTGCAATTTCGTCAGATTCTATTTCTTTTACAGCAAGTAATCTTCTGTACACTTTTGAGAATTACTTTGAGATTAAATGACATTTTTCAAAATGGTTAAAAATGTGAAATATTTTAGTCATTTTTTATTTCATTAAAACAATCAAAAATTTACGTAAAACGTTGATTTGGAATTCAAAGAAATCGATGGCTTTTCTAATCAAAACGAGATGCTTTCAAAATATCATATTTTGATATTTTTTATTCAATTTATATTCATATCGTTTTTATTTATTTTAAGTTATTATATTTTTGATAATTAGCAAATAAATTTGGTATACATAAAATTTCAGCCTCATAAAATATTGAAGGGATGGTTGAAATTTTTATTAACAAATATACAATTGATACTATTAATACAATTTGTATTAAATTAAATACCACAATTTTTTCAAAATATAACTAACTTATTTGCAACAAAAAAATTCAATCCGTTATCAAATAATTTCGATAAATTACGAAAATGAGTAAACAAAGATCACAGTTAGATATGAGAAAAAATGCAAATTTGTATTAAATGCTACATTATTATTATTTTAAAAACCAATAATTGTCGTCAATTTCAAGTTTTCATATTGCCCGGTGGACTCAGGTGTACAAGGGTGGTGGGAGGTGGGTCCCCCTTCTTTCTCCGGACGCGCACATTACAAAGAGTGATAGCCATATTATATCAAAATAGTTTTCAAATAACTTAATAGATATATAGTTAACATTTAACAAAATCGAAATAAAAAAAAATTTCTACATAAAGATATTTTTTAACGTAAATAAAAAAATGAGAAGTCCAACTGTTTACATGATATTTAAAAAAAATCGAAGCTAATTATTAAAATGGATTTTTTAAATAGTATTTAATAAGCTGGAGTTATCATTATCTTTTATTTTCAATTTTCAAATTAGCTGGAAGGGATGGTAAATGGAAATTCACACTTATTAACGCAGTAATTAATCGTTTTGCATAATTTAATACTTAATAATCGTTCTATTGAGCGATGATTTACTTTGTCCATCCTTCCTGGAACTAGTTGATTCTATGAGAAACCGGCAACAACTTGTTTGCACAGCGAATAAAGATTGATTTTAATAGACCGTTACTCAACCAGCTGCAAACCAATGTTTCTCTTCAACGCCAATATAAGAATTTCTCTGATAAAGATCTGCATTATTATCTGTAAAATGGCAGTGATAGACCGCTAAAGTGAATTTGTTGATTTTTGACTGACCGAATAACATACGTTAAGCATGTTTTTTATTTAGGCTATAGTAGATTTATTATTGATGATAGCCTTTCTGCTTCATAAAACATTGTCAGTGACTTATATATTTATTTTTTCAATAGCGGTAGTATTCGAGTGCCAGTGAGAATATATCACAACATACAGACTATTCGAATAATTACGATTAAAATAAAAATAAAATCTCATTTTTTGAGATTTTATTTGATTAATTTTGATTAATTTTTTTTGACAAAAAAAATTGATTTAAAATTACTTGTTATACAAGTTAAATAACTTGTTTTATAAAGTCATAAAATTAATCATCCGAAAAACTATTTTGTGCATTAAGTTGCAGCAATATCTCAGATAGATTTGCAAGCACACGATTTCATTGTTCTGAAAATTTAGTTAAATCTATAGTGACAGATTGCATGAGTCTCACTTTAATTTAAACTATATTTTTATAACATTTAGTTCGAAGATTTAAGCGTAAATAAAATATAAAATTTCTTGATAAATGTTCCTTAGCAAGTTCAGAAATCAATCTACTAATTATTATTTTTTGCTAAACCAGTAGTGAATGTATATTAGGTCCAATATTTCTGAGTGTATTTTTCATTTCAATCATGGATACAGAGAATCACGGATGTCTGAATCTAAAAATCAATCTAATTGAATTTTAAAATTCTATGCACTGACATATAATTTTAGTAAGTTTATGTTAATTCATATATTATGACATATGCTTTGATTAAAACAAATACGAAATTAAAGAATTTATGTAGCTCTCAGTGTTGTCTTTCGTTTTATTTCGTTCTGTCTTTAAGTTTGCAAATGCAATATTGTAAAATGTTTTAGAATATGATACTAGTACACTCAGATCAAATAAAAGCATGCAATATAAAATACATATAAAAAATGACTAATAACAATAATAGAAAGTTATAATAAATTTAAAATTTTAAGTAAATTACTAAACTAGTTTTTAATTTCATGACATAAGTAACAACGTCAAACATTGAATGCTGTTGTAAAATACACAGCTAAGACCAATCAATGGTAAGTATTTCACACTGCATAAAACTTATTATATTGTTTACCAAATTGTATTAAAAACTTCAAGCTATTATACGTTATTTCGCAGCAATTTAAACGCCAGAGAATATCATTTTACAACACGACTGTTCGCATCAATTTCAACCACTCAAACATTTCGAATCCGTCTGAAAACCGCGTCTTTTAAAAGACGCGGATTAGTTGAGAACACTTGCTCCGTGTTGCCTGCCACTTTTCTACAAGAAAACTACTGCAGCTTTTTCTTCAGCTGTTGCTTTCAATGAGCGATAAAGCATTCAGTTAGACCAACCTGTAATAACGCATCAACGGAAGTAAACGCTGTTCTATTATTGGATGCAGGCGCCGAGGCTGAACACATGGAGATTTGCGAATGAAACAGTTTTCCAGATGTAGGTCTACCTTTATTGCACACTTCAGTTTTTCAATTATATCGAACTGTTGTTATTTAAATAGAATTGTGAATGAGATCATTTATATCTAAGTTCTGATGAGCGTTGTTATATACACTGATATCGATATCTCAAAAACAATAGGATATTAGAAATATTTAATTTAATATTTTATTTAACGAAATTAGAGAAGAAATTAATTTGTGTATGATATTTGATAAGTTCGTAACACTCAAGCCAAAGAGTAGCGAAATACAACGTTAACCTAAGTCGCGTTCAACACAACTTATGTAAATATATACGAATATAATTGTTTACGATCAGTATTTTAAGAAAATAGTTCAGTTTTAAATTACAAGACAGCTTCTGACCGAACTATTTTGCTAATTTAAGTGAAAATACTACAATATATCAATATTCTTACCTGTGTATTAATCGAAAATCTAAAATTGAGAACATACAAACAATGTCTTTGGAGCATAAAATCTCATTTGCGTATATTCTATCAAATGTCGTCATATTTATTTTTATGCTTGCGGAATCTCAAGGAACTCACGGAAATATTGGTAAGTTGAATTTAGTTGTACTAAAGTACAATTGAATTATTGACATTTTAATATCACATTTCAGTTTAGTTTAAATTAGTTTAAATATGGAATTAGAAAAACTTTGTTCAGAACTTGACTTTTAGATTTTTTGTTCGATAAAATTTAGAATCGATAAGGACAACTAATAAATATTAAATAATCTAAGTGTTTTTTTAAATAATGACGTACGATATGAATAGTTTGTATTTAGAAAACTGTTGTGACATATTAGGGAAACTATTACTCTTGCTAAACAAAAACTAAACTGCATAGTTATTGTTATTGGGATTAAATGACTGTTTATTATGGAAAGCTGATAGAATTAAATTAATTAAGAATTAATAATAAGAATAAGCAACAAGAATAAAAATTATTAGTATTTATTGATTCCTAATTTTTAGTCTTAAATGATATTTGTTTGATTAAGAAAATACATTTTTATTTAAAATAAAAAATAATGTTGTGATTTAATTAAGTTTTCGATTTAGTTTTATAATGACAACAAATAATATCAGCGCACTTGTACTTTTATTACTTTTATATAATTTATATTAATAATAAATTCACTTCTAAACAACATCGTGTATTATAGAGCAGTCGTGTGATGCCAAAGTTTTCCCAGATTTTTAAAAATATTTGAAATACTAATTTTATCTTCAGTATATTAAATGTACAGCATTGAGCATTTAATTTTACGATAACTCTATTTCACTATAAGATCGACTTCAATTTGTATTAATTGAGATTACTCATGGAAAAATAACAACGAGTTGGTTCTCAAATACTGATACCCGCTTCGTGGCTGTTGCTCGAGGCTTTACTTTCAACTTTCCTCCATGATTTCAGTCATTACACGAACAAAACACTCAGCCTGCATATTTTGACGCTACCATAGAAGACTTACATCATTAATTCACAAGACGTGATGCAAGCATCAAAGATGCATTAACAGAGCATACGTAGGCAGCGCTCAAAGTCGTCTGTTATGTTCCGCGAGGGTCTCATGATTTGACTGAAACAGTGAAAAGAAACCAAGTGACCCAGGGAAAAGTCACTGGTTTTTAAAATTTATGCATATTTTATGACACGTCCTTAGTGTAATAGTTTAGCATAAATGGAACAATTTAAACGGTTATTTCGTGATAATATTTCAGTGGGGTAAGATTTAAGTAATTCGTGACATTTCTTCTGAAACATTTTTTATTGCTTTTTTAGTCTAAGCTTTCTCAAACTTGTAAAGGTATTGTCAATTACATAATTTCAACTGTAAATTAATAACACTTATTGCGGTTTTTAATGAAAAGATTCAAATGATAATTTGTTTGATAAAAACTAAAATAAAATATAATATACTTCTGAGTATACATTAAAATTGACCGATCTGTTATTTATTTTCAGCCGAAAACCATGTTTGCGCATGGTTTTCAAAACCATGTATGCGTATAAAATGAACGGTTAATTAATTAAAAATAATACTAAGAGACAAATTAACTCAAGAATAAAATGAATATAGTAATATAGTTGATAGAGAAAAAATAACTAGAATTGATTTACTGTTTTTATCCGTGTAGTCACTGTATAAATATATGACTTTACTAAATAAAAATAACAGTTTAATATTCACAAGTTTTGATATAATTGATATTGTGAATGCTTCAGAACTGTTGTACTTATCTAAACTCTAGATTTTCAGCCAATTGTGTACATTCAACAGTTGTGCGCAATACTGAACTAACACTGATAAGATAACACGAGTAGGAAGCAATATATTCGACCGATGTGTGATCACAATTAGTGAGCAACTGGTTCGGAATCTAATCGATTCTGTGCTGTGTGTATTTAGTCAGCGTGTAATTGCGTTGTTTCGTTAAAATGGACAAACTAGAGAAAAGAATTAAGCAATAATGTATAGTTAAGCAATAAAGAAAATTAAAGATTTATATAAATTTATAATACGAATTCTAGTGTTAAGAATTCGTAATGTCAATATTTGGTGCATCAGAAGTACGTGTAATTAATAAAAAATAAGTTAATATAGAACTTAATTTAACAAATAGAATAAATTTATATATAGTATAAAAAGTACAAAATGTGTTGTTATTAAAATGTTAGTCTCTAATTGTTAATAATACATTTTAAATTACTATGGAAAATGAATTTTAATATTTTATTTATCGTTAATTATTAAAAATGCGAATGAAATGATGACATAGTTGTTTATTTATCATTAATAACAACATTTGATGATAACAGTAAGAAATTTGTTATTTTAAACATTCAAATTTGTATAGTGTGTATTTACAATTAAATTGCAATTAGATGATATCATTTAATAGTCATCTCTAGATAAAAGCTTGCCACAGTGTAAAATATGTTAAATTTTTATATATATCATTGTATTTGCATCTATTTTAACTACACATATATACAGCATATTTGATAGATTGTGCAAAATGTTCACAATTCATTGCTTTCTGAAATAAAATGAAATAATTCATTACTTTTTTTAACGATTGTGCACTAAACGCAAAATCAAGAAAATCTGCTGCACTTCTCATTCACAACGCAAACTAATTAATTTTCCTACCGCTGTATAAAACACTTTCCCATACTCGCTACACTATCAGCTTCACGCTTTCAGATCACAAATCTTTACTACTTCAGTCATTTAATTAACGCATTACGTAAAATCGAAGCGTCGTAAACTCCGCAAGCAGCCGCTGCTCTCGCGTGCGTCTATTGAACGTCACCGCAAGGGGGTGACTTTTATCAGCGCTCTGCAGTAGCTACTTGTGATGCTCTAGGCATATGTTTTTTTCTTCACAAGGCCGCGTTTTATCTTACTCAGGTCGTCGCTATGTGTCGCCACTCGGCTATGTATACCGCTTCATTTGTCGCTTCGATGTCAATTAAAAGTCACGTCACGACGAGGCAATAAGTCACCGGCTTGCGCTTTTCGTCAACTGCATAGACCGCGAGCTCGTTCAACTTCGATCCGCGGTCCCCTCTTCCCTGGGTAGAGTGTCGAAAGACTCGGTAGTTTTTCTCTGATAATGCAATCATGACGAGCTATCAGGACGACGCGATGACCGGGATGCGTTGTGTAAACCCGACCACTCGTGAATTACCGGCTTGCGTGACGAGAATGTCTAATGTTGATTGCGTTTTGAGGACAATCAACAAGCAGTCGCTTGATTTGATTTGAGTAGGTTACCTTTCCTGATAGTGTGACAAGCTTTGGCAATCTTGTCGAACGATATATTATTACATGGATTTGATTGAACTGTTCTTACCAATGACAACTTACATCTGTTTCATTAAAATTGTAACGAGATTTTAATATGTATTATCTAAATTTACAGGCAACTTATTTCATGGAAAGTTAGAATTTGATTTTTAAAAGATATCGTAGAATCCGTCGCCGCGAATCGCGCGACGTCGCGTCGTTATGATGGATGTTGAAAAGTGCGAGCGTTAACAATGGCGATCATATCCGACTGCGGTGTCGCCGGGCGGTGTTTAATCGCGCCAGCAGTTATCAGTGAAGGCAACCAGCGAGGGACAGGCAATCGATTATCTGATGCCAGTCACAGTAGTATCGTATCGGTGCGAAACAATAGACGTCAAAGTCAGGGTTTGACAATCGTAAAAATTAATGGGTTTTTTTTCTTATGAGGCGATGCTTGAAGGTGCGACTGGTATAGACCCTGTTCTTAGTTGAGTTGAATAATTGCAACAGCGTGACATTTAAAAGCTGAAATATAATTTGAATTATAGGTGTACTTACATATTTTATATCACACAAAGTGTAGATACGACAATCGTTTTCGGCAAAAATTACCTATACTAACTGAAATTGTTTATTGGTTTCAAAATAATTACATATTAGAACATTGGCTAAATATTGTAATTAATCTTGTTATCTTAATTGAAACTAGATGTATGCTATTTTATTCTCTGCTTAAGATTCTAGTTCTCAATTCATAGACAATAAATACTTTATTTTTTATAAAATACTTAAATTATTTGCTACCTATGCTAATAAGTTATTTAATTTTGATAATTTATACATATTATCATAATATTCCATTACGTGTCATATCGTTATGAATTTTTCAACAACGCATTTTATAAATATGTTCATGAATTTTTAACCAAAAATATGTTTTCAATGTAAAGTAATTTTTGACACGTATTCCTCAGGTCCGACATTTTAATAAAATAAAACTTCTAACGTCCATTATACTGTGAATTTTTCATGGATTAACGCCGGACGCATCGCCGTTGTCTCTTGCGTGATTGCGTCAAATCCCGCTAACAATGTACGCCACTCGTCGTTTAGCATTCAGTGTTTTATTTCTCTCGTATGACCCGTGTAGGTCGACACCGAACGAGATATAAAAGAGCGTCAATCAGACTGATGTCAGGCAGGGATGTGAGTAGTTGCATCTCGAACGCCTCATACATGTAGAGTGCCGGATGACCATTTACATTCTAACTCGTTTAACTCGTTTCCAACGAAGACTTATTACATTCCGCACAACTTGACGATGCAGCAGAATTCTAAGCTCATTTTCTACTCGTCTGCATGCTGTTTTATGAACAGCCACGTGTTGAAGCATGGTTGAAGAGTCTGGAAGATATATTGCGATAAGGAATATTGATAGGCCTAGTGACAGCTTGGAGGAGTGATATTCGTTATTTTTTGTTTTCATTGTTCTTGTACGGAGTCTTATTTTAATGCGCTCTTATATGTATTTGACAAGCTTTATAAAATGGACGCGACAACAATACTAAATGTAATAACATAATATATAGCTTTAATTATAGGTTTGACAATTTAAATGTACTTTTAAAGATACTTTTAAAGATGGCATTTATATTGATCACAGTATTATGCTTATTTTTAATTAGATGCAAACATAAATTTATCAGTAGTAAAGGCATCACTTGCGCATTCGGTTATTCAATTATTAAAATTTAAATACTAGTAATAGTAACATATCTTTAAATTTCTAAGTAATAAAACATTGTCTGATGACGAAGATCTATTTAATATTGAAATTATATTATTATTGTACTAATAATTATAATTGTATTATTATAATTGTATTGTTATCGTTTATTGAGGTCTAGCCCAAGTAATCCTATATTTACTGCCGAGTTTTAACCTTTACTTGAATGCAACTAAGACCCACGTGACTTGCCATCATGGTAGTAATCCATCTTGAAAACTGCCATTTCGTATCGTTTAATGTTTACTAATGTAATGATCAACTCAGCGGCTAAATAAAGCTGCAATTTTTTTTATAAATATTTACTAAGATATGTGCCTGTCAGTATACCGTAAAAGTAGATTTACACTTTGAGAAACCAGTTGAGAGATGAAAATCAAACTTTCTTGCATCCAATCTTTGTATATAATACCATTGCTCGACAACAAATTCTTTACGATATTTTCTTGATTTTAGTTGTACCTAGTCAACTGAGATAGAATCATATTTTGATACCGCGTGATGCGATATATCAGGATTCGTAAAACGATCATTAATCTTATTTACTAGTCAATATTCAGTATTTACATTATGCACTATTTATACTGTTCAAACCGCTATCGAACATAATAAATCAGTTTAGTCAACCAGTCTGATGTAAAACTTTCTTTAGATTTAAAGAAGTAATGAAAGTAAATTTCAATATTTTATACATTTACGAAATTGAATCAATAACTTTTTTAAATAATATAAAATGTAATGTTTTTATAAAAGAAATGGTTAGAATTATAGGCTTAAAATAACTGAAATTTTTATTACATATTACAGCAAATTACATTAAAACAAAAACAATTAATATCCAATAAACGACAAAATATCAACAAATTATGTGTAGGCAAAAGTATTCAATAATTCTTTAACCAAACGACAGCGAATTTATCTATACTAAATTAAAAATTAATGTTCAAATATTATTTCAGTTATATATTATAACCGCCGTCTCTATATAAAACAAGTGATTAACGTAAACATTGTAGATACGTTTTATTCATACAGTCACGTATTTTGTTTATGAAAATATTTTTCAACTATAATTTATATTCCTTTTACTGTTAGACAATAATTATTTACTGTGTTTTCTTTAAGATATTTTTCGTTATGGCATTGCAAAACATCAGAGAGATCGTGTTTTTCATTCAAAGATTAGTTTTCAATGTGAACTTCTTGTCGCTGTTCTTGCATATTGCTTTGAGTTTTTTATATTTCCTATCGTGTCTCACAGTTACACAGAAACAAAACAACGACATTGTATTATGAACGGATTTCGATTCGATCATTAATACGCTCGTTATAATATACTGTATATTATTTCATGTAGGTAATAATATTCTTTTACGCATTAATTTATGAAAACAGCTTATGAATGTCTATTAAAAATGAGTAATTGCATAAACTATTATCTTCAAATTTAATGGTTAATTCAAAATCTAATTCACTTAAATTGAATCACAGATCCAAACTATAATCCTATACCCGACATAACATTATGGTGGTAATGCTTAGTTAATTCGGGTTCTATATTGTATAAAAATTGTAAGATTTACATTATTATTTGCCAAAAAATATTTTTATTTACAAATGCATTGATAAAAAAATAATAGCAATAAAATGCAAGAAAAAAATGCATATAAACCATGATAACGGATTAACCTAACACTGCATAAAGGCACTTATATTATCGATATTTTTTTAAATCCTTTGTTATCACATTATGTTAAAAATCGCATTTTGTTGAAATAATCTTCTCATAGAAAATCATCCACCTTTCTCGTTTTATCATTATTATTCTACCGTGCTATTATAAACAACTTCTTGATTCGTATACAAGCCAAACACAAACGTTCTGAAGATAAACTATCAGCCTCGATGATGCTTCAACTGCTGTGTTGTGATGCACCTGCATGCGATGAAATTTTACCCGAACAACACAATAATGGTCTTTATTTTTCCAGTCAGAGAGCTATCTCTGTTAACTGAAGCGATGATATCGAACGTGCGCTGCTCGCTCAAACTCCGCCAGACTCCTCGTATTCTCATGTTGTTTCGCTCAGGTATTAAATAACGATTCAAAGTCTGCGGTAGTATTTTGCTTGCAAGAAAATCTCCTAAAAAGCTCTTCATGAGAGAGCTAAATACAGCGAATTGAGTTTCACGAGAGCTAGAATCGTGCTTAGATTAAAGTGACGCTTCCTGGTTGCGTCGTATTTCTCGTTTGTCTTTTAAGTGAAGCAACTTAGCACTTAAGGGTTGATCGATATATGACGGTAGTTTTAATGCGCGCATTTATGAGAGATTCAACTGTTTTTAAGTAAGATATTCTCTTACAAATATGACCTTCCGGTCGATTCCGTCTGAGGCCGTCTAGAGTAGCTGCATTATTCTTTAATAATTAGTCGATAATTTTCAATAGTAACACATCTGCATTGATTGCAACTCTTTGTGTTCGTTTCGCAGTGAATTCTAAATATAAGCAGCATTATTGTTAACTGTTTGAAAAATGATTCTTAACAAAAATTATGCTTGTAGAGAAGATGAAAGAATTATTCGGTAGTTCGTTATCATAGAATTATAATTATCACACTTAAAGGTGCTTGATTACATATAATTCTCTGTGGTCTAGTGGTTAGAACACCGGAATCAAAACCGGAATGTAACGGATTCGAAATCCAGTGTTAGTGTTGCTTAGAAATATTTTGCTCAGCTTTTACCCAATTTGAAGGACTCGTCATCGACTTTTTCTCGATTGATCTAATAATATATTATAAACCTTAAGACTAAAATGAGTTTTAGTGATTCTTTAACTTCACAAAATTCACTATTTCACATCGTCGTCGATTTTTTTTAAACTTTCTATTCAAAGTAACTGCCAATTGTTTTAAAAGCACAGGATGTACACGTAGATCATTACGTTTTACTTTTCGAGTCATTATCGCCGAGTTCTATTATGGCAATTACAGTGTCCACACAGTACATTTCGCAGTCTCTTTTTCGAGACAACCAACCTACAAGTTACTTTAAGGATAGAGCTACCTCGTGGTAATGAACGATGTACGAGACTCATTTAGATGCCTTGACGATGTAAATGATTGCCGCGTAAATGTAAAGTGAACATAGTAGTCAGACGGGTGTGCTCACAACTGAACGTAGTCATTGAAAACCAAGAAAGTTGCGACGGAATGGGTTGTGTAGTAATGTGTCGCAAAGTTTTGATATTAATTTTTCGCTTCATTTGCGCAGTATTACTGTAAAGGTAATAATGTGCTAAGTTTTAAATCTGCAGCTAAATATAATAAGTTCAATTAATAATATATGTTAAACTGTGAACTTAATGCTATAATTGACTTAGATTTTATAGTCTATAAAGCATGGAATGGATAACATAAATTTGTGTTATGCAGATTAAAATTGTGAACTATAATTATAAACTATAGATTAGAAAACAGTGTATATGTACTCAAAGATATATAGACTTCGTGCACTCGGGTTCTCTACTAATCAAATTATTTAATGATATGTCAAAATGTATTGAACTGAAGCGATATAAATTAATCTAATTTAATACAGATTTATTTTGTTTTATATGTTTAATTAACGTTTTTTTAAGAACCTTTTATTATATTTTAAATAAGGGCATAAATGTGAATTATTTTAGTACATAATATCAACATAGACTAACATATTAGTTATTTTATAATTCTCTACAGTTATGTGACCTTATTTAAGTATTATACTTAACAGGTCGTTGACATTTTTATCATAACAGTATTATTGACTTTAATTGAGAAAATAAATGGATTTAAAAAGACTTTAGTATTACAACTGCCTGTGGGCTATGGTAAAAAGTTCACTGACAACTAATCGGTATTCCACGGATGCTTTGTCAATATGCTTAAGTTGAAACGAGTGACTTTTCGATGATAAAAGCGTTAAGAAATACTTCATTCTTTAGAAATGTCATTATATTATATGGCATTAAAGAAACCAAGAGAAAGGCACTCAGAGGCCTCTCGCGCCATTGTCGTCATAATATTTATAGTCACGTGGGGGTATAGCAATGCACTAGCTAATTGATTATTGCTTCGTGATCACACAATATAGGCATCAAGACAAAACTGAAAGTATTACGAAGTGGCCTTCGGTGATGAACAACTTGTACTATTGATCAATTTACCATTTCATTTCACTTTTATTGTCTACTTCATATTTACTTTCAGCACAAAAATGTGTGACACCCATGTGACTGTCTTCAAAGGCCTGCTTACTGATAATTGTTCTTCGGAATTTGATAACGTTTTAATGATTTAACAATTTTTGTA
Source organism: Oconnorella tubifera (assembly GCA_034700105.1). Classification (NCBI taxonomy): domain Eukaryota; kingdom Metazoa; phylum Annelida; class Clitellata; order Enchytraeida; family Enchytraeidae; genus Oconnorella; species Oconnorella tubifera. Next base: position 19,718 of record JAQIXG010000379.1, read on the forward strand.
ACTGTTCATTTTTTAAAGTATTCGATCTTAATGATTATGATATTTTCTAACGGCAATATGAACTAAAGGTTGTTTTAAAACGATTATATTAATTGCGATTATATCAATATCTATAGATATAATATTTTAAATTAAAATTAATAATAAAATTAATTAAATTAATAATAACATTAATAAAATTAATAAATCTTAACTCATTCTTTAATCGAAAATATAATAATATATGCAATATATAAATGTTAAATAATAATAAAATACTACTTATTTATTATGAACAATTTAATAACAAAAGAACTTTTTACACGTTACGCAATGTTTTTTTTATTTTTTAAAGAACAGGAAATTCAAAAGAAATAAAAATAATTAACTATAAAAGTGAATGTTAGAGATTTCACGCAATAATACGACTGCGACTGACTTTATGATTTCGATCAGATTTAAGCGTCGATTTGACGACGTTCATCTCCACTTTCAATGCGCATCAAGGGTACCGCATAACTCGCATCATAATCCAAACATCCTCCTTGCAATTGCGCGACCAGCGGCGAGCTCATCTCTCTCTAGATTTATCCGTATCACCAAAGGTAGCAACCTGCGACGCAACGCGCGAGTAAAATCGACGCGTGGCGACACTCGGAAAGAAGTAAATTCTTGTTTTAACTCTGTCGGTGGCGAACCGTTCCCCTGTAAGACCCAACAAGCGAACATCGATCGGCTTTCCTCGTATCCTACTCTTGTGATTTATCTTTCGTCGCGACTGTGGCATTCCTAGAAAATATAACACGACAGTTGTTTTAGTGGAAGCACCTCTAACGAAGTAGCAAAGGAACCTAATAGTTGTCGACGTATTCTATAGACGTCGGCTTTTAATAGAGACGAATGACCAATTAGTGGTTGAAATATATCGTTGTTTAAAGAATAATTTATATTAGGGACGCTGTGTGATAAAAGTATTTGTTTTCAGAAAAAAGATGCTTGTCGATAAATCAACTAATTGATAGAAATATTAATATTATTTAGAATGTATGCAGAAAAATATGCTTACTATAATATTATTTAGTATGCTTATGACAAGTATGTAAATCCAATACATGTTGCGTAATTATTACAAATGTTTACAGATTTTTATAAATTAAAAGATGGAATACATAACGATTAAAAAAATGCGAAAACACAAATACACTAAAAGACTAAGAGTTATTACATCGTTATTATAACGTGATCAATAAATATTCACGCACGCATAACACGATGTTGAATAAAGTAGTTTACGATTATTTGGATAAAATATAATTATTGATTAATTTTTGTAAATAAATATTGCAAGTAAAATTCTTTTGAAAAAAGTTAAAAAGTGTTTTGAGAAACTGTTCCAAAAGTTCCAAACACCGCCGCATTTCCCGGCTGCCCCCCGACAACGCGAGGCGTTGTCGGGGAAAGAGGTGAACCTCAGGAAAGAGGTGAAAAAGAGGGAAAAGAGTTGAACGAGGGGAAAGAGGTGAAAGAGGTGAAAGAGGGGAAAGAGGTGAACTTCAGGAAAGAGGTGAACCTTGGATCTCCAGAGATGATAGGGATCCGTCTGCCCAGCTTTTTAATGATTAAAATTAATCTTGCTTAATTTGATTTATATAATAGTGTTGTTTTCTTTAAATGTTGTCTTATAATCCGAGAAATATACAACCGTATTAACTTTAAGCTAAGCTTGCTGCAATGGGGTACGGGTGAAACGCGGGACTGCGGGAATGAATGTGGTGAAACACGGGATTGTGTTGCGGGAATATGTTGCGTTAGTATTTTTAGGGTTAGGGTTAAGGGTTAGGGTTGTGGCTAACCATAACCCGTACCCTTCTGAAATGCTCTACATGCATGTTATGCTATTATAGATATAATATATCGTATATCAACTACAGTGTAAAATGTGATGTATTCGCATGTATCAGATGATTGATCTGTGTATATTAAACTGTCTCAGCTTAGTTGATAATTTATCAGAATTGATTTTATTCTAATTGAACTGACAAAGGAGAAATTTCATGTCTTTTATTCATTGCAACAGGAAATAAATGTATTATTTATCAATTACATGATTTAGAAAGTTTCATAATTGAATTACCGTGCATTAAGTTGAAGTTTAGATAATTGAAAATATAAAACTTTTTGTCTGTGTTTAAAATTACTGAGCAGTTTAAGATATATTGATTAAATTATTAAATATTATATATATTATAAATTATTCAATATCCTACTTAACCTCGTAAAAGAAAGTGATAAAATATCCTAATAAAAATTAAGCTGAAATAATATTTCTTCATAAATAATTAAACGGATGAAAATATTCGCCAATATTTGACAAAATTGAGCCTAGTTGTTTTACATAGACTTTATAAAAAATAAAGTAATTGTTTACAGAATGCAGCCAATTACTACTTTGATGATATGAACCAGCTTATAGATTTAGAGTTTTAACAGTCTATAGCCACAAGCTAATTATTATAGTCTTATGTCATTATTTAAATAATTATCTGATAACCTTTTTAGTCTATTAAAGCTATTAGTTTATTATTCTTGCCATAGGTTGTAGTGAAGATCTTAGAAAAGAAAAAGAAAATCTTGAGGACATAAAATACAAAGAAGTGCTTTTCTTTGATATTTTTATTTGTTTAATAAATATCATTATCACTCTTGGTTTTCGTGATTATTGTCTTACAAAACGAATTTAACTTACAGTATTTGCGTAAAAATACTGCATTACAATTAAAACTTTTCACAAATTTAGCAATAGATGCTAAATTAAGAAACTTATAGATTTTTCAAACGAAACTTTTTTTTAGAAACGACGCGTTGTGATCATAAATATACACTGTTAACTGTACACTAACTGAAGCAGGTTATTTCTATTTACAAGAATGAAGGACATTACATTTAATTATCTTGTCATCTGGAGATTTTCCCACTTTAAGCTTATCATGACGCAGTCGTAATCATGTCAATGTATTTTATTATCTATCTTGAAGTGCATGTTTGATGAAAAGAAGATCTTCTTTGTTGCTGATTTGTATAGGACAAGGCGTTAAATTAGACTACTGATAAAATATTGAAAAAGTTGATATTATCTGATAGTATCCTAAGATATTATATATTATAATCTGCGAGGTATATTAAATATAGCATGTTTTTTGGAGCATACGTGCGTGTAGGCATACTTAATTGCACACACAGTAACTGTAGAAGCGACGTCGATCAAAATAATTCTTCTCTGCTCTAGTTGAAGCTGAAGTTCAAACATATTTGATTACTTACTTTTATCTCGAAAACACGCCCCTTAACTATTAATGATTATTGCATCTGAACCATCTTAGAATTTTTCTGTATATTTAGCTTCCAATGCAACGCAAAATAGAAAGAAACAGAAAAACTGCAAATAAAAGAGGAAGCGACCAAAACGAAGAATCCAAAACATTAAGCGAGATGTAGGATGTTGAAAGAGAGAGAAATAGCTAAGTTTGATACACGAAGTATTTTATGAGTTCGTACCTGAAGAGTAATTTTTCATGGCATTGCAACAAATCCTTTTCTCAAGGAGCGGGCCGTGATGTTCTGAGAGGATGGATCATCCACTTAGGAGAAGTCGGTCATGTATTTGCGCATCTCCGATAATATGTCGCGTCAATCTTGCTATTCCTCAAGCTAAGAAAATTATGTCAGAGTGCGTTGTACGCTTTTTATCAAAAGTCAGAGGATAATTATATAGAACAGAGTTCGTCTAAATTGAATACCTAACAAACAATGTCTATGACTCGAATTTTTTTTGTAGTGGTTAGTTAATTTTTGTAGTATTTAGTTAATAAAAAAAAAATTTCCTTCACGCAACTTTAAGCGATCATAATTTACTTTTCATTACAATTTTTGAAAATGTTGATTAATTTCCAAATAATAAATTAATTTGAAAAAATATGCAATAAGTAAATTTATGTGTTATTTAAGAGTAACTGGGCTTTCCAGCACTTGAATATCGGCGACGAAAAGATTTTCTTTTAAAATCATCGTTATTCTTCAATGAAAGTTGTCATTTTTGTCAAAATTTAGCTATTTGAAAAAAATTTCTTGTAAACTGCACAATGCATACCGTTATTATACTTCGAACAGTACGTTTTTTTAATGTAATGTGTATTAAAAGTGCCATAGGAAAGTTTATGTAAAGCTATTTATACACGTTATACAGTTGTATTTTTTCTATTTTGTCCAGTAAATAAAATGAGTAATATGTATTGTAGATATAGAGTCATATAAAACAAACATGTTATGTTATATGTTATATTTTAACCCCATATATGCAAATTATTGTCTATTATCCATATTTTTTTGCTATAATAGGATTCATTCTTTATGTCATTACGCATTTATTACACTTTATTTTCTTACAAAGTTATGGAGTTTTAAGAATTGAAGATTTTCATATAAAAATCTATTTAGATTAGGCCTATTTTTCACCAAACCCAGAAGATGAAAAACGTAACACGTTATATTTCACAGTTATTCTTTTACTTGTACTGCACATTGCTTAAAATAAACAAAAAATAAAAGACACTAAATATTTACATATTTTTTGTCCAGTTACAATGGAGGTTTGTAATATGCAACAGTTCAACGCGACGTGTTCCTCCAATGAAGTCCTTCTAATGGATAGAGCTCAGTACGGACGCATGAGGGAAGGACGTTGCGTTAAACGCAACCTCGGCTACATCGGATGCGCCGTGGACGTTCTTGGTATACTTGACGCTTGGTGTTCCGCAAGGAGAAGTTGCTACTTCAATCTACCGGAGCAGGCCCTGTACGAGACCAAACCGTGTCCAGATGATACTACGCCCTATCTAAATGTCTCCTATCGATGCGTTTCAGGTACAGTATTAATTAGATCTTTAAAAATTTAGTTATGGCTCTGTTTATTTCAACTTGAGCATTAAAGTTAAAGAATGACTAGACTATTTCAATAGTTCTTAATTAAAAACTAAACGCACTTTATAGTATTTAGATTAAAATAACTTTTGATTAAAATAACTTCTAGATTCCCCCTAAAAGATGCAGCATAGAAATATGGAATCAGAAGTCAGTAAACAGTATTGAATTCGCTTTGAATTATATTAAAAGCCAATTGCCTCTACAACTTTCATAGAATCATTACGGATTTTGTATCCGTATTTAAACGACCGACTGTTGAACGTCGACGCGTTTTTGACGATCATGACGATCACATCACTTACTCGACTTTATCGAATCATTACACGGCGCGTCCAGGTCAAAAGTGTCGAGACGTTCATCTATTATTTCATAGCGACTCGTGTGTCGGTACTTGTGCTGTAAATGCAACCTTGATCCGCTAGCATTTGAAGGTCATGAGACCAATAATGAAAATTTGGATCCTTTTTTTAACTTCGAATGAGGAGCCGTGACACAAAGAACCGATTAAATATATTGTTTATAAAAACCTCCGTGTTGGTTAAGACAAGTTTTTTGTTAATTAAAATTCGCGTTGAATTTGTTAACTTGTAGAAAGAAAATCTGTTTATTGCCTACTAAGAAATTGAATAATAATTAACACAAAATATGAATGACGATAAATTTTCAATTACTGTAAAATTGAATTAATAATAAATCGGCTAATTGTATTTCATAAAGTGTATTTAAACTTTATATTGCATAAGATCTGAGCTTTTTGACATCTTTCATGCTTGCTAAAAAATGCGAAAGATTTTCACGATTCAAGCAAGTACTCCTTGGAGTCAGTTTAGCTGCAAATCCTTGTGTCTCGGAATCATGGATGCTGTATTATTTGCCGCTCAGTAAGCGATTAGTGGATTTATATGATCATGACCATGAATGAAGGCAGATTTCACCCAATGGAGTAATAATATTGTCGTTGCATTCCTTGATTTATAAATCATTTGTATTTTTCGAGGTTTGAAAACACTACTAGACACATTTTGTAGTAATTTATATCACAATTCAGCTATCAGAGTTTTGCGTAAAGAAATAATTTTATTCATGGATATTAAAGTTTAATTTCGACATGCAAATTTGTAAAAACGTTTAATTTGACTTAAATAATTTCATTTAAGATCATAGCTTTTGAAGCAGGGTCTCAATTAAGCCAATGTGACGATAGATCACGTCAGACTATACTTTATTAATTTATATTAAGTTTTTATTAATCATTATTTTTAATGATTATAATCCACAAGAACGTGAATAGCTGATAGCTATTTTCTAACCATAACCGTGTTTTCCAAGCTCTCAGATTCAGAATCTGGCTCTAACAACTTGGCTAATAATTTAAAAATGACTGTATTCAGTTAGTTCAATAAATGTAAATACAAACTTATTTTTAATTCAATAGCTATATGCCTATATTTATTTTTATTTTACTAACATTGGTTTTATATATTTTAATAGTTAATTAATATGCTATAATCTAAGAATTATGTCGTCTATATTTAAGCTAAAATTACTTAAAAAGTAATATAAAATAATTCGTAAAGCATAAAGTAGTATAATACTTTTAATTTGAAATTTACAAATGTTCAGATCGCTTATAATAAAAAAATCCTATCGATCAACTATTTATATCTGTTTTATTTTTATCAATTTTGTCACAAAAGTAATATATTATTATTTTTCTATGTTCCTCAGTTGCCAGTGATTCTGGTAAGGCTTGTCGAGGAGAACCCATCATACTGAGTGAATCAGTCGGATACATCAAATCTCTCAGTTCTGAAGACATAACATCAACAACCTGCCCATGGTCAATCCAAGCACAACCCGGCCAGAGACTAAACTTCACAATTCTCAACTTTAATCGCATGAGTGTGGAATCTGGAGTCAGATCTGGCGGATCAACGCCACTTAAAGGGATGAACGGGGGAGACGACTCGCCGCACTGGAGGGTAGATAGTTGCTATGACTACGCGACGTTGACCGAGGGAAATGACGTCACTAAGAGAGTGACGGTATGCGGGGGGGAGAGGCGAGAGAAGCACGTATACGAGTCGAAGACTAATGTTGTTAATGTAGTGCTGGCTAATAGACTCTTAAAGCAAAAATTCGGAACTTTTCTCATCAAATACGAAGGTAGAATTTGCAGTATTTTTCTTTTCAAAATCTTTTAAATTAATTAATTTCCTATCTATTTCGAATTGATGAACAAATCATGATTGAATTTTTTTTTATTTATTATAATTTTGTTTCACATACTAGTTTTATATGATTGAAATATCTTTGCGGTCACCGAGTCACAATTTAAGCGATTGAATTGTTAAAATAATTAAACAGTAGGCCCTATCTCAATTGTGTATCATTCCGTATCAGTAGTGAGAGAAGAGTGATAATATTTTATATTTCTCACTCAGCTATAGCCTGTTGCTTTGGTACACACTGGTAGTAATCTGTCGTTTATTATCATTTGCCATAGGGAATTATTTGAAGATGATGACTGATATTCAGTAGAGTCTGTAAACACTCAATTTATTTTAGGGTTTTCAGAAATTGTAAATTTACTCTTTAAAATCACGCATAAACAGTAAATTTTATACTATTTTAGAAGTGAAATACAGTAGTGCTGGTAACAAGTGAAATGCGGAGATCCCAGTGTATTATTTATATTAGAATTTGAGCTTGATAGTTCTTAGAATTGATTGAATATTGAAAAAATTATAAAAATTATACAACGAATAACATGTATGAATCTGTAAAAAATTATTAGATTTTACTCATTATTTCAAAATGAAGTAAAAAAAATTAACCAGTTCTAACAATAAATTGAAAATGTTGGAAATATTTTAGTAATATCTAAATAAATAATAAATTAATGCAAACATTTAATAATTATTATTGTTTACAAATATTTGATCTACAGTGTAAGCGAATGCATAGATTTCAATAAATTCTTTAAATACGTTCACAAATACTACTCTTGACAAATGAAATTTATTATTTAGTATAAATATGTTACGTAACCATTTTTATTATCGTTTTTATTTTCTCACCTGTTAATAAATGTACAATTTAGAATAAATCATTTATAGTGTATTCTACTGTTAATAAGTTAGTACTAAAGTAAGATTAAGAAGAAAACCATATGCTGTTTCTTGATCGATGCACACTATTAATGATAACCATTAAGAACGAAAAAATCAGCTTGAATTTCCTGATGCACAGGTGGCTCACATTAAAACATGTGAAAGCAGTTAGTTTTTTGTTTTATATTTAGTGCATTCTCAGCGAGCGATTTCCAAGAACTACATATTATTCGCAGTATGTTCCGCATATTGTTATCATCGACAATAGTGTAGCGAGTTTAATTAATGGTTGGATGAAATGAAAGAATTGTGTCTTTAATAATGAAATATATTAAAGTTTTATTGAAGTATCATGCTGATTGTATCATGCCAATTTAAATACCACACATTCTTTAATAATTGGAAAAAAAATTATAAGGAAAACAAAGTTTTTCTTATAAAAATATAATTGCTTAAGTCGCTGAGAACTTATTATAATTATTACTGCTTATAGAATTTATTAAGTCGCTTAGAACTGATAGAAATTTTATTGTGAAGCAATTCATTAGTGTTACTACAAACAGATTTAACACAATAAATTAAGATAATTAGAACAAAGGAACTACCCATTATGGAGATAATTATATAGGACTCGGGAGGAGTGGGGTCAATAGTCTACCTAGAATATTTCACTTTTTCAGCATTTAACACAGAGAGTCCTTAGAATTCTTGAGATTAATTATAATTGTGAAAAGAATATAAACATAAAACAATACCAGTATTATATTAAGTTCAGTGTAATATTTCTTGATCTTTGAAATACTAATGTATTCTTTTCTAGTAATATTTTAAAATAATTATTTATATTCCAACTATAACTTATTTGCATAATCTGTTTGTTTGATTTACTACACTATGTGTGTGATTTAAAAGTTTCTTATAGAAGCAAATTATCATAAACTTTGTAAAGCGAATCAATAAGATTCAAAATAACATATGACTAAAAATTACATATGACTAAAAATATAATAACATTGTTATCATACTTTTAATAGAAAACGTTATCTTATTCTTATATATTCAAAGGGTGAATAATTTCAGCTTGAATTAAACCAAATATTCATCTTGTGTTTTTCTGCAGCTATCTCTTGCCCAGATATCGTACCGCCCCCTGGTAGCGAAGTAAAGCGTGAAGGAGATCTAACCACAGTCACTTGTGCGGATAAATCTGAGATCTGGTATCTTACTTGTAAGGGAATCAGCTGGAGCGGAAAACCTGGGAATTGCTCTTCAGGTGTTTAAAAAAAATTATGTTCACTTAGGTAGAAATCCAAAAATCAAACAATAGCGAAATTCTGATAGATATGAAAATACGAGATTTTTGTGAATTAATTGATGTGAGGATAAGGTCGGTATAGATATTATAATTATAATTGCAAAAAATCGAAGGCACACCATATCTGCTAAAATTCGCTAACCATAGATTAAACAATCCTATTCGTATACATCATTTAACCGTAATCTTAAATTGTATGACACTTTAACGTATTGATTTAATCTATTTATTTAACAGAATCTTACGATTTCATTGATGTCAGTAATTTCTATAAAAGCTTAGTATACTTGAATCAGATGATTTTAGAAAAATAATTTCTAAAATAAAAATATAAAACATCTACCATGAATTAAAGTGATCCTATAGAAAATTTAATATTAACTCATTCTGAATATTTCTTTATTATACCCATAGTTTTTACGATTCTCTATTTCTGCTACTGACCACATAAATGCAGTATGCCCTTTCCGTATCAGTACTGTAAATATCTTTTGCAAAAGATAAAAATAACAAATTTTATATTTAAATGTTGGAGAGTTTATTAGGTGAAACTTTTATAACTCATTCTACTTTAACTTCAAATAAAACATTTCAAAGAGCTTAGGACAAATGATTATAAAGTTGATATCCTGAGGCTATCAATTTTCTTTAATCGTTCTAATTATCTTTTGTATCAGCGTGTGTTGTTTGTTATTGAGTGTTCAATAAACTAATGAATCTTAGTAAATGTTTCAGCTTCAGCCGCTTCAGCTAAGGTTCATCAGAACAGTCAGAATGCCTTTCCATACGGTAAAATGTTTTAGTTGTTTATATTTAATGCGCGTAAAGCCAGAAACATTTTATTTTAATATTAATGGCATAAAAAATACATATACAATTTTCATCAACATTTACAAGTAAAATTACAATAAAATAAAGATTCAAATTTAAATAGTTATTTGTAAATTTAAGCAATTACCAGTAGAATAGACTAGGCTTGGTTTTGGACGACTAAAAAAGTCTGTTATATATCGCTCTACTCTCTTACAATTTGAAAACTTCGATTTGAAATTTTTTTTTTTTTTAAATGTGCGCTTTTATAATTTGTTTTAGTTACAATAATCAAACACAATCTTGTAAAGTGTCTGAATTTTGAATACATTTTTCGCTGCAAGATAGAAATCAAAATCATTTTTTGAATATAATTGAAATATTTTTTCGTTGATCAAATTTGTGCTTTTTTCTCAATTTTCTCTTCTTGGCACGTTCTTTATTAAATTAAATAGATACATCTCTACTTAGATAATAAAGTAACGAACTATGTTATTCTAAGTTGCTGAAGATTCTATGCATTTTCATTTCAGATTGCTGGTTTTGAGACCAGGGTATGTGTTGACTTGGTTTATTAAATTTATTTAGATGTATTTGTATTTTTAGGTATTTTAATTGTTGTTGCTGTGGGAGTGGCTTTAGGAGTTTTACTCGGAGGCCTACTGTTGATATTCGCAATCTTCTACATGAAAAGGTAGGACTAATGTATTTTATAAAATTGATAATATTTTAATATTTAGTCGCAATATCTATTTGCTGATTTGTTAAAATCCTATGATAACTATTATAAGCCTCATATCCTTTGTTTAAAATACTATCTTGATTGTGTTTAAATGTTACAATCTAATCTGCCGCATATGCAAATATGAACAAAGGAGGAATTATTTTAACTCACGAATAACATTGAATAGGTATAAAACCAGTTGTACGATTTTTTCAAAGTATCCTACCTCAAAAAACTATTTGGTTTTTAATTTAATATTTTCCGGTTAGGCCTAAGTGATGAATCTATTGAATCTTGTTGGTTTAATTGAACCATTTTCAATTCAAACATTTAAATTTCATTTTCTTACTACTATACAATAGTCAGGCATTTTAACTGCCAGCTTTATAAAAAGATGTTTTATCTTACTCAATCTACTTTCAGAAGAAGATCAAGTGAAGAAGTTCACATTCACAACCACAACCACCAATCCTTTCTTGAACACGACCTAGCCCTTCATTCGAGCTGCGCAAAGTTTTCCGGCAGTTGCTACTTTGAAACGGCTGCTCCCACAAATCGTCCCACGTTCGACAGATCGATCAAGTTCACCCAATCCGACCACGACCCTCCGTCCCAGTGCAGTCTCAAGGACCCGAGGCGATGCGCCATGGCCTGCACGGACGGGTCGCTCCATCCCGTCGAGCTGATCGCGTTACCGAGCGACTGCGTGACGGGTAAATGCTCGACTCAGGACCTGACGACGACGTTTCATAAACCACTGACAAGCAGACTGCAGACCAGTAGGCCTTGTCATCATCATACGTATGACTTTCCCACGTGTTTGTAGGATACTTTCAGTATGAATTGTCTATGTAGGAGCGAGATAGAAATAATATAAAGAGAGAGAGACTGAATATAAATACTCGCATTCTGCTTATTTTTTGTCACGTTTGGTCCTTACAGTGGTGTTACTTGGAGTGGGGCTATTTGGACTGATTGTTAGATAGCTTTCTACGGGAATTTTTGTTTTGTAATTGAATAAAAGTTGAATATTTTTTTATATTTGATGCTAGACTGCTCTGACCTCAGTCAAAGGAATATGATAAATTTATATTATAAAACAATATTAGATTAATTTTTCGTTGTGTCAAGCTGTAAGGATTAAATAATTGTAATGGCCTGTTTATTAGAAATTTAGGGTTGAGATCATTGGAAAAACATTGGGTTCTTCCACTCTATTTTTTACACATCTGCCAATAATAGCCAATGAGTCTAAATAGCAATAGTCTTTAAATGAAAGCTATTTAATAATAAATTTAGTAGGCCCTATATTAAAATTTAAACAGAAACTAAGCAATCCAATTACAAACAATTAACGCTTCAATATTTTTTATTGAATTGTGATTCAATAACCTAGTGGAAACTTAAAAAAAGAAATGAATGCTGTTTGTAATATATATTTGAACCGATTTATAAAGCATGATGTTTATTATCAATTTGTGATATTAAAAAAAAGAAAATTGTAGTTTTTGTTTTTATATAATCTTAATATAGACAACTTATTGAATTTATATTATTTCAGTACTATCCAGGATCATATCCTAAGTTTGATCAATAATGACTTCTTAAAGTTAAATTATTCATGTAACATCATTAGTCAAATACCATTTATTTATGAAATATACAATTCCAACAGTGAAAATAACGAAATAATGCAACCCGGCCAAACCTTGCTTTGAGATACTCATCAATACTTGAGATCTTCAGTGGCGTAGCCAGGATTCCGCAATAAGAGCATTTTTTCTTCCAAAAAGTATGTGATTTAGGTTGCCATTCTATGTATACGCATAAGATAATCTTTTTTTCTCTAAATCATCACTTGTCACAAGAGTTTAGTATTTCTATATAATAGAATTTCACAAGGGGTTTAATACTAAACGAAAATATTTAACACTACAAAAAATATTTTTAACGAAAGTGGTGAAGGGGGTTATAATCACTACAACCCCTCAGACTAAGCCACTAAGCTCTTTATTTCACAAATTGGTCGTAAATATAACATTGAAGAAAAGCAATAAATAAAATAATCATAAATAGGTGCATTATTATAAACATTTAAACTATTGCCCAAACTTAATTAAAATTTCGTTAAAAGCTAGGTTATAATGAACACTTTCTCCAACTTTTTCTTTTAAGAACATTTATTAAAAAATACCAGTCGCGTTTTTGTCGATATTTTGTTTCACAATAACTTGCAAATAAATTCATTTTAAAACAAATATCGAAAAATCATTATAAAGGGGCGGGAGATGGGCACTTCATCTCGTTGTTTCTGCTCTTGATTCCCTGCCGATTGTTAAAAGTCATTTAAATTTGTTCAAAAGGACAAATTTTTCGATGTTCGTAATGTAATTTTGAAGCTTAAGCGGACAACAAAGCACGATAAACATTAATATTTCAAATGATGAAAGCCTGCAATACCTGCTTAGATTTTACTATTGACATCTGCTGCCGTTCATTAATCGAGAATCTTTTGCAGTCGTCAAATTGACTATTATCAAAATGCGATGAAGTGCTATTAATGATTCATAAAAACTTAGATTTCAGGTTATAATGATTGGAATCGTGATATTTGTGGATTTTATTTGTTAAAATTACTCTTCAAAGTTTTTAGCAATTTTTTTTATTGTTGATTTTCAAAAAAGGTTATTTAGCCATATAATAATGAAATACATAATTATTTAAAAGGCGTGCTATCTTTGGTAGTGTACAAAGTTGAGCCGACCCGTTCTGCTGGTAATTTATAAAGCTATATAAGATATATAGTGCTAGTAATTTAATTATAAAGCTAATTTTATTTCATGTCTCATCATTTGAGGGTTACAAATTATTTGCAATTAAGATTTGGATTATGATTTGGGTTATGAACTTATGATCCGGGAAGTATTTTTCAACGAATTTTGAAGCTATATTTAAAAGAGACCCCATTTAAAACTATCCGTAATTACATCATGCTTATTATTGATTTAAGAAATTTAGATTAAAATAGTCAATTAATTTGCTCAAAAGTCGGCCTTCTGAATGTTATTCTACTTGAAACATTGAACGTGTGTGAAGCTAGCCCAACTATTACGCTGTAAGCTACGTTCTCAACTAGTACTAGTGGCCATTCCAGAATAATGAAATATAAAATTTCTGAGTAAATATTATTAAAGTGCAAAACAGTTTAAAATGCAGTATTTTATGCAATGTGAGATGTCATTTATGGTAACAGTATGTGAATCTTGGACGTAGCAGCTTATACTTAATTGGCATTCATTGAGCTACCAAGTCGAAACGTGTCTAGAAAATCATGCCTGTCAATTTTTTGTCAGTTTCTCACTCAAAGCTAGACCAGTGTATGGCATGTGCCGCCATACAAAATGATCTTAAGAAGTTAACTAGCCGGGTAACAAAATATTATAACTTGAGTGTTATTTGATTTTGTATATAATTTTACTGTGACACTGACAAACCGGCCCCCTACTGTTGATTATGATTGGGATTAGGATTTCAGTTAAAGTTAGGATTGAAGTGGGTTAGGGTTAAGTTTAGGGTTAGTTAGGATTAAGGTTATTAAATTGTTAGACGGGGATATTTTGTCAGGTCAAT
>JAQIXG010000380.1:0-34251 GCA_034700105.1 Oconnorella tubifera
AAAGACAAAAATGTATTTTATTTCAATATATTTTCAAAATAAAATATATTGTATATATATATAATAATAAAATAATAATAATATAATAATAAAATATATTTTATATATGTCTATAAAATATATATTACAAATTTTAAAAAATGTGGTTTACAAATTTAGCTGTGCTAAATATATAAACTTCCGGAAATCCACTAGAGAATTGTAATATTAATTTCCATCACAGAAACTATAGCGATAAAAATGACTTTGGTAAGCATAATCAAACCCGTTTAAAAAGCACTATCAATAGATCAATATATTATGATCAATAAATTAAATAATATTGTCAATTAATAATTATAATTCATCATTAAATATTAGAATGAATAAAGCTAAAAACAATGAGCGAATACCAAGTTCACATAACGACCCTGAGTATCCAGGAAGACAGTTGCAACTGAATCCAACACTTTCATTCTGACACGAAGCATTATTGTGACATGGATTAGGTAAACAACAGTCATTGTCTAAGCCTAATATACCTTAAAATGTATGACAACAGTAAAGTAATTCCATATTATAATCATATTTTGTTAAACGTTTTATAAATTACTCAAACTTTTCAAAAGTATTATCAGTGGCGTAGCCAGGAATGAACTAAGAGGGTGATGACCATTTCTAGACTTTTTCAATCGCATGTTTATGATATTTAAATACATGTATACAATGCAAAAAACAAGGGAGGGTGTATAAGCTCTAAATTCACATCTTTGACATGACAAAAATATTGTTTTATTAGTATTGTATTATACAAAAGTATTGTTTTAACCTCAAATAGGACGGTATTATGACTCCTATAACCCCACTAACCCCACTACGCCACTGACTTATTAGTATGGTGTCCGGTTTTATATCGTAAAGTTTAGCATGTCATCTAAATATTCTGAAAAATAGTAAATGTCTGGTTTTTCCAGTTTTATAATAGAGCGTACAGCAACTAAAAGATTTTTAAAATCTTATAGATTTTGCTTTATCTTATTAACAAATAATAATTTAACTAATTAAATTTAATTGATTTTTGTAAAATTTCTATGGATGGTCATGCAACGTTTTATTTTCTTTCCCTCTCCCCTGCCCTACCCCCCCCCCCCTAACCTAAGTGTAGACTGTGTAGTGCCCAGTTTGAAACAAATATGAATAACTTACCGCTCACAGCGAAGTCTCTCTGTTTAAAAAAAAACAAAAACATAATGATATATGTAAGCGGTTACTAAAATTGACAGTTACGTCAGAGACATCGTTCATATGACACGATAATCCAGACGTTAAACTTAACTTGCTGCACCCGTAGCAAAGCGTTTAGATTTACAACTATATCTGAGACGTCCTCGTATCTTATTATTCAAAGTTTAAAACGTTTAACTCCCGACGTTAAACACAATTATTTCTTAATTAATACAGCGCAAACCTTAGAAAAATTATAAACAACCAATCCTAACTGACTAAAGTAAATTTAAAAATTAAATAATAAAATTAATATTATTCTTACCCCATAAACTTCACACGCAGCACTAACATTGCACGGTCTCTTGCTATGCTGCCTACAGACAGAAGTCACCGGCTCAATACTGAAATAATTACATCCACTGTTTCTCATGCATTCCAGAGCGCAGTCCAGATTCATTGAAATACAAGAATCTGTTGGTTGAACTCCTACATTCAAACTTGCGTCGGCTTTGAATTCAATCACGTTATAAGCTGAGGAACAATTGAGTGACCATGTGGACAGTATATTGCGGAGTAGTAATACAATTATTGACTTTTGATTATACATCGTTGTTATTGCTGTTTCAGTGTAGGACTACAACCTTTTAGTTAAATTATTACCTTACAAGTTAACTTCGCGTAAAAGTTACCTTCACTGAGTTCTCGTAAAAGTAAAATTTACTTCGTTTTGGGGCACGTTAGGTCTTGCTTTTGTAAATGAGTTTGGCAAACGGATCTCTATTGTTTCAGGAGCTCCAAGGTCCACCTCTTTCCTAAAGCAACGACTCGCTTTGGCGGTGCAGCGGGAAAATGCGGCGGTAGTGCTAGAAACTTTTGACAATGCTGGAAACTTTTACACAGCTCCGAGTAGAATGAAGCTTCCTTGTTTTAAACAACATTATGGATTGTCATTGATATCGAATAAAGCTGCAAAAGCAATTTTTCTAACGGTGTCAGCAGTGTGTGGATGGATAGATTGTAATTTTGTTCATTCTATTAGAGATGATACGAAAATAGACCGATTATGTGCAAAAAAGATTAATACTCTGTTTTTTAGTTAAATTGTTTAATTGTTTTAATGCAAAAATTAAAATAGCTAATTATTATAATTATCTAAATTATAATCCGCGTCATAATTAGACGAAGCTGTTATCAATGGCTGACCACTTACATTTACAATTACATTTCATTCTTTGGTAAAAATTATAGGCTGTCGTACAATTAAATCCGGAGCCTTATTAAAGAAATGTGCATAGTCAACCCAGTGGCGTAAGCAAGGAGGGGAGTAGTTGGAGTTATTGCCAATCGCCTACCCCCCCCCCCCCCACTCCATTAACGGTAAAAACGATTTTTTATAATGTTAAATGTGTGAGTTTAACAGTAAGCCCTTTAACGATCTATAGTATACACCGAATAGATTGCCTTTGATACTTGTGTTCGGGGATTAAATACTAGTCATGAAATACGAAAAAGATTATCATTAAATTTTGTAGAGAAACCTTAGCTCTTAGTCAATGCTTGGCTACGCCACTAACCCTAGATGATTAAAATATTTATTGTTGATTTATTATTATCAATTTTTTAAAAAAGACTCTTAAAACACGTCAAAATCTTCTTTTAATTAAACAAATAGTAAAATTGTTGACAAAATGACTCCAAGTTGATTTTAAATTTATTTGTTTACGGCACTTAAGTAGTCAATGGGTGGGGTTGTGGGAGTTTTAACCCCCCTGCCTATTATAGATAAAAATATAGGCCTAATTCTTGAAATATTAAAAAAAACATCAGTAAACCACCCCTCCTCGGCCTCCTTGTGACGATTTACTGAAAAAGTCCGAGTTAGATACATATATGTAGACTGTAGACACCAAAAGTGAGCGATAACCTTAAAAAGATCATCACTCCATTTTGGAAGAACCCCCTCCACCCTTCTGGCAACGCCACTGTACTCTTAAAATGCTAGAATTGACAATTATTTAAATTTAAATCCTGAAGCAAAACGATTACTACATACTATAAACAACTACGTACTATAAACTCCCAGTTCACTTGATTTCATTGTTGGTGCTTAATATTGCGACTCAATCAGTGCAACGGATATGCTCAAAGTGGATGCGTCAATTTTCTCATTCGACATTCTTTGTCTTTTCTAATTTCTTCTCTACAGTTTCTTTGTTGTAAGTTGATTTCTTTAATTTAATCCATTGATCAAAACTTTTCTCAAAAGAATTTTAAAAGCAATATTTACAATACCTTTTATTGAACGATTTTTAAGGTGCATTATAGTTAAATAATATCTTCTAATAATATATTTATTGTTTGACGCCTAGCAAGAAGCTAAAAAAATTGTAAGTACAATGAACTTGTAGAAAACGTTTTGCAATCTATAGGCTAACGGAGTCCCATGTCTTTTTATTAGTCATATTGAGGGTCAAACAAATACTGCTGCTCTTAATTAAACTAAATCGACAGATGCAACCTAGATTTAAACACACAAATAGCGCACAAATACTACAATCTACTCTATAGATCATCACAAATGCTAAGGTAGATGAGTTTAAGAATAGACCCTATGGCAGTCAGTCTTAGTCCGTTCATAATTATTTTTAATTCGCTCGTTGGAGCCGATAAAATATTATTTATTTAGCAGAGATTGAAATATCAGTTTTTAAACGCTTCTTTGCTATTTGCAACAGTGATCTGACTTGCTGCTGAACCTTTGTAGGATAGTTTCAAAACTGTGAAATATTCATTTTTTCTTTTAGTTTCGTAATTTTAACAGTTTCTATTCTATTATTTCTAGTTTTAGTGTAATAAGATTTAAGGCTACATTTGATTTTGTTTTAATAAATGATCGGTGGTTTATTTAAATCGTGTAGGCCTATTATGATAGCGTTTTTGCCATTGTAAACTTTATTTTTTATAAATTAACATGATTTATCATATATGATAGGACTAAAATTTAAGACATTAAAAAATAATTAAGTAGATTGTTTATAATATATTCTAACAGTTTTTATTCTCGCCACATTTAATTCAACTTGTAATTACAATCAGTAATGTTTGCTAGACTATTGATAAAACGCGGTGTACGAAATACAAAAATAAGAAAATTTAAATTAAATCATACTGTAAATTTGATTTGAGAATAAAAGCAAACGACAACCGCCATTTCAGTATAAATAGAAGTAAAGAAACAAACGTCGAGATCTGCTACTTATTAAATAAAAAAAATATATATGTCCACAAGATACTAACTGCATTATATCATGATAATTTGTCTACAGACATTTGGCTTACGACACTATGTCTACCAGCATAATATGATAAACTAGGAGATGAGAGTGAGGGTTTGAATTATGGCTATGATTCGGATTAGAGTTAGGGTTTGGCTAGACCAAATGTCAGTAGACTTAATGTTGTATACAAACAAAGATTTTGAGACATTTATCACTTAACATAATTGTAGTCAGTCAGTAGTTGGTTGCACGTATCTTCATCTCAACAAACTTCAGAGGGTAAAACGGATCTAGGTAATGTTTTTGCCAATTGTACCACAATATTCCCTTGCCACTGAGAGTGCTATTATACTTGCCGTTTAGATTACAATGGAAACAGTATCTGTACCACCAGGCGCCCATGCTCATGTTCGCGCAGCTACCAGAGAACGCATCATTATCTCTGTCTACGGTGCTGAATTGCATTCCTAGTTGGTATTGAAGACTGTCCCCTAAAATTAAGCAAATATATAATAATTTCATCACAATTATAATATTAAAAATTATAATTATGATGCCATTAATATTATATACTAATGAATTTGTGTAGAATTATGCACTTCATAATTAGTTTTATGGGTTTCTAAATAACCAATGAAGAATATTTCGTACAATGGTCAATGAGCATATAATTGTGAAAAAGGTCATTGAACAAACATCTCAAGCAAATATCCACTATAAATTGGTCCCAAAAAAATGAATGTTTGGAAAAGTAAAACATATGAATAAAGTTAACCTAATAAAATTACTCTGTTTTTAATCATTTTTATTTTGAAAGGGAATTTTTGTAAGACAAGCAGGCATAAATGATTTTGAGAAGCTTAACATTGTTGAATCTTTCGTTCTGTCAACTTTTTACAAACTTTCTAAATTCTGTGGTAATTGAATAAAGTGCATGACACTTTATATCAGTCACCCGCATCGCCATTATTGAAGTTTCCAAGAGACAGCAGAGTGTATTGAGTATTAGCTCCGCCAACCGTAAAGTTATCATACTGAGCAGAAGCGAAATAGCCATCCCAGTCTCCAATATCAACGCGCAGAGTTTTAGTCTCTGTGGAAGTCATCGCTGCTAGATTATCGTTACCTGCATAATTATACAAATTTATCAGATCTAGTCACACGGTAGCTTTATCATTTTAAATAGCTCTATTATAGTTTTAAAACAAGTTTTTGTAATTTTATTGTCAATAACTAAAGTTGTCTTTTAAAAAATTAATTTCAAGAACGATTCTATGACCATGGTGATAGCTAAACGGTTATCATAAAACGTAAGACATGGCATTTGACGCAGTTTATTTAATATATTCTCCCAATGTTTTAGCTTAATTTTGTCTTAATAAATCGTTTAAAATCAATGAATTGTTTTATTTTAAGCTAAAATACATTGAAATATACACATTCACTGAGCTGAGGATTAAAAACAATTGAAGAAAACCAAACAAGACTATTTTACCTAACATTTATAAAACTTTTCTACACATTTATAAAATTTTATTCTCGATTTTTAAAGGTTAACGACAGCAATTACTTTTGCATGTTTACATTTGCTAAACATTTCAAATTGAAACGTTTCAAATCTAAGCATTGCAAATTAACCAACTATAGTAGATTTGTTGTCTTTTATAAACCATATATACAGTGAGTATATCGGTGGTAAAATTTTATACCAAACCGGACATAAACTAACAGATCCAGTTTCAATTCTCGTAAAACTTCACTATAACTTGCTGAAACTTGCACTATTTAATAAGAATTAAATTTATGCTAAATAACAAGACTTGAAGAAGTCAATTACTTACAAACACAAAACTATGATAATTTACCAATCCAAAATTCTTTTGTAATATTTCCGAATCCTTTAGCGTAGTCATTCCAAGTGCGTAGAAAGTTCTCTGATCCGTCCATGCGTCTCTGAATAACCTGACAAATAATCATCACTTATTTGGAAGTTGTATGAAAACAAAACATTCTTGGTGGGCAAACTGGTTAACTTACTTCGATAGGCCTATTGTCATTTCAGCTGCTGACATTTATAAAGTTAAGGTAGAAATGTCTTCTTCTAAGTAGGCCTATAAGCTCTTAGTAGTTAACTTTTTATTATAATAATGATAATTGCACTACTAATACTCAGTTGCTAACAATTTAGTAACAAAAATAAATAATAACGTTAATAAAAAAATCTTTAATTTAGTTTACAGACGACACAGCTATGTATACATCAAGTACATCAAGGAAAGGTTTGAATAATGCTAAGATTATGATTAAGCCAAAGAAAGCATATATTATATTCATTAAACACGAAAATAATGAACATAAGTTAGACTAATGAATATCTACTGATTGAAAAGTACTTCAATCGTTTCTCTCATGAGTTTTTTCGCTTCTCTTTTTGAGTATTAGAAATATACAATTTTGTAAAAAAGTTGAGAGATTAATTAAAATGATATAATACGTAAGGTAATAAATATTTAAAAATAACTTAAATTACCTTTTATGGCTGTAGGATTTAAATCCAAACAACCGGTTAGACTTTTCTGTTTATGTCGAAGCAAAGTTTTAAGGGCCCATTTAAGCGCCTTACTAAATATTTAACAACACATTTCTTTAATCGCGTTTGGTCTTGACTTCGATTAGATTTACAAGGATATATTATTTGTGTATGATATACAGTAAAGCATAAGATAAAAATCACTCACAGTCCATCCACCTCGATCAGTTGTCATATCACAGTAGACTTGTATTGCTTTATTAAGACTCGCAATATTGACATAGTACAGACCATTGCGTGTTGTGGGATACTTTACCAATATACCAGCGCAGAGCTCGGGCACAACTAGAAGGCAACAATCTAAGAACGTCTAGATTACAAATCATTGGATTGGATCATTGTGATGGAGAATACCTGCCTGCCTCGAATTGCTTATAAAATCTTCTTAAGGTTTAAAAATCTTCAAAATCAGAGTTAAGTTAGACGCGTCAATTTTTGCGTTTATTGAGACACGAGTATCACAAATCAAAGCGTAACATAAAAAGTTAAATACTATCAGACATATGTGTAATAATTATTGTGATTTTCTTATTGTGTCAAAACATTTTGATCTTGATCATAACGATTGACTCGTGTCTTTTACCGTTAAGATTTCAGGTCCTTGATGAATTGACTCAAAGCATTGACCTATTATGCTCAGGAACTCACTAATATTCTACCTGGACAGTTTAGCATTGAAATTCAGAAATAATCTAGTATACTCTTTTCGCAGTTACTAAGTTCCATAGTAAGACCTGGGGCACGTACAGCTGAAGCTGTTGATTAAGGTTAAGGTTACGTTTTAAGTCTGGATTACAGTAAAAAATGATGTCGAAGACGTAGCTGTCAATTTAAGCACCTTACTAAACGGTGCACCTAGTTTGAGAAATAGTGAGTTAACCGGGATTCGAACCTGGACCTATTGGTTACGAATCCAACGCTCTAACGACTTCTCTAACGGGCCTTGACTAATCAACACATCCTTGATCCCATCAACGCATTGACCTTTCTTGTAACACGATGCATTGTTACAGTCGTTGATGTCTGGCGAACAATAGTGATCATTTAACAATAAAATTACTAATTAATTATTGTATTGGAAATAAACCCAAACAAGACCAAACATGTAATGTTATAGCCCGCAAGATTAATAGTTTCATTGTAAAACGATTTCCCACTAATAAATTTTAATTTCTTTAGATTATGTTTTGTTGTACGATTCTGTTTTAAAAATGTCACATATAGCAAGTGGTTCATACAAATTTAGGGTTATAGTTTATATAACGAAATGGTTAGCTACATAATTTTGAAATTTTAAATTGTTAGCAAATGTTTAAAAGTAATTTTGTGTCGTCTAGAGTTAGACTATAATTAATTTAATTAGCAGGCTTACATTACAAGACATTAACAATTTATCGTGTTCTCCCGCAACACGACATTAAATGCACTGCTTGCTGCAATAAACAGTGTATTGTTAGGATTATATTATTCCTACTTGATAATATGTCCATCTGATAATAAATTCTAAGTATTAATCCGTAATAGTATACCATCAAAATATCTGTCAAATAATTACAATATAACAATGTGACATTCAGATTACGTTACGGGTAAATGTACGGGGAAATGTACGGGTAAATGTACGGGTATATGTACGGGGAAATGTACGGATAAATGTACGGGTAAATGTACGGGTAAATGTACGGGTACATGTACGGGTAAATGTACGGGTACATGTAAGGGGAGATTTACGGGTAAATGTACGGGTACATGTACGGGGAGATTTACGGGGAAATTGTTCACTATAAAATGCTTGCAGTGTTGCTACGAAGGGCTTCCTTTCCTTTTATATTCTAATTGAACGTTACTATGTCAAAATTACAGTCTAAATTGAATTAACTAGATTTATATGATTAGAGCTGGTTGTTATTGTAGATATAAAACATTACTACAGACATAAAACATTTCAAGGATTTATCAACATTTGCTTGTCGTATTATATACTGTGGATATTCTTCCTAATAAACAATGTATCTGTGATCCTTGGTGTCGCGTCTATTTTAAGAAAGGGAACATTTAACAGAAACACATTATGAACATATCAATATATACTCATCATTTCTAAATTGTTCCCAAAATTATTGACATTGAATTTTGCTAATCCTACCCATATCAATCCACCTTTCTACACTCATCCATATCTGAGTGCACAAGCTAGATTCCCACACAATTCATTATCAAGAAGCTCAACTAGTTCAAGGATAATTAATACCTCTCACATATCGCGCGGAAATACCACACACGACACTAAACAAGAATAGGAACCAATCAGCTACGCAAGAATAGTACTCAATAACCACACGGCTACTACAACAAATAGGCTATAACCCCGCTACCCTTCCCTTAGTTGTTACAGTATAGTCCTGATTCTGATAAGGAATGAAAAAAAACATTTTGTTATTACATCCACTAAATCCAAATAACTTAAATATATATTGTGTTCTTCCATTGAGCTCATTAATTAGCAAACTGGCAGCTTCATGGCATATACCATAAAGCTAGCTGCTAGCTACCATTATTGTACCTCCAGGACACCGTACTTGTTCAAAATCAAGAAAGTCGTAAGTGCGGACTGAGATGAAAAAGTCCAATTTAAAATATATTGCTAAGTCGTCAGTACTGACAACTAGAATTAATTTATAAGTCCTTTGTTTCATCTCTCAAACTACATGACAACCTTTACATTTTTCATTTTATTACTCATTGTAAAAAATGCATTGATAAACATGCAATCTCATCGATGCATTTAAGTAATAATATTATCTGACAGACTGACATTAAATATTACAAAGAAATGTTATGGTCTTTTGTCAGAATTTAAAAAGCTATCAATTATGAAAATAAGCTTTCCGCGATAAGCTTTTGAACCCCTTCATTCTAGAATAACTAAACTATAATCCTAAAATCTGATTTAGAGCCTAAATAATTTAAAAGTGTATAGAATAAAAGCAGAAAAATGCCTATGCCAAAAAACAGACAAAACTCCAATTCAATAAATATGATTATAAATTGTTGCTAACAGAAAGCAAACAAATTTATATGGCCTCGAATAATTAGCAGCTAACAAGTGACCGTGTGTTATCAAAATACGATATAATGTAATAATGAATATTATAATACCTCAAATTAATTCGTTGTAAATGAGAGAACACAGATAGTATTGTTTATTAAAAGCAAAAACATCATGTATAATTCTGTGTAGGTGGACCTATAGGATTTCACGAGATCCAAGGTCCACCTCTCTCATGAAGTAACGCCTTGCTTTTGGCGGTGCAGCGGGGAAATGCGGCGGCAGTGCTGGGAACTTTTGGGACAGTTTCCCCAAGACGCTTTTTTTCTTTTAATTTTTTACTTCTGTCCATCGAATTTTTATTTGCAATACTTATATGCACAATAAATAAATCTATCAGCAAAACAACTTCTGGATCAATAAATAATCGATTAATATTGAACAACAGCAATAATCCGTTTTTCTAGAAACAACGATACAAATTCAAAACATAGAATTCTATTTATTTTTATTTTCTCAAATACAGCAAAATAATTCAACAGATAAAACCCAGCAAAAGAAAACCAGAATTTCTAACTATTTCGATTTAAATTATATCATTAATTATGCTGCTAAGTAAAGCAGATTAAAAGCTAACACAGTAAAACAAAAGCATAAGGATAATTAATTAACTTTTTTTATCTTTCTTCAAGAAAATGTTAAAAAAGTATTCAGTATTTACCAGTTTCGCAATACAAGCCAGTAAAACCCAAGGGACAGTCGCAATGCAATCCACGCGCAGTTACATCGTCCCGACAGGTCCCATTGTGTTGACACGGATTCGATAAACAGCAATCAGTGACTTAATTATAAGTATCAAATAATTGTTAATAACTTAATAAAAAGTATTTATTTATTTAAATAATGGCATAAATAAATACCATAAATACGTTAGGCGTACTTATTATGCAATTTATATTTCAATGTAATACATTTTTATTATTGAATTAAAATTGCAATAATAAAAATAAACAGTATTAATCAGCGGCTCGGGTTGCTTGGTGGGAGAATTTGGGACAAAATTGACGTTTGAATCAAATTTCAATGCAATTATTTGCACGAATTTGATTTTGTTAATACACTGTAATATATAGAATGCAGAATATTTTCAAAGTGATGTTTTTACAGTGGCATCATTGATGAGTATAGAATTGAATCTGTCAATTGTCTTCTTTTCATGATATATTATATATTGCCATGTAACATTGTTATTGTCGTCTTTCTTTATATTATAATAAACCAATAATTTTATTGAAGATTTTATAGTAATATAACATTTTTAATTTGTAATAATTAAATGAAGATTTCTTTGCATACTTGATGAAATATAAAAATGGTATATAATATTATGCATAACTTACCAAGCGATGCACCGGTCCTCTGTGTGAAGCATTAGTAAAATTACAACAATATGTTTTATAAACATTATACATAAAATATTAAGAAATAAATAATTTAACAACAATCATCATATTTTATATTCATATAACAATTACAATTATTTAATGTATACAGTGTATATACAGACTAATGGTACGCAAAAAATATCACCAAACCCGAGCCAATAAGACCTTCTATAACTTCACTAAAAAAATGTGAGAATAATATATTATACAGGCTGCGCCAAAAAATAAACCTCAAGCGACTTTGCGATAACTAAGCCAAAAATAAATATTTTTTCTCAAAATTTTGTCAGTTAGTAGAGGAGGAAATTTGACATCTAACTCCCAAATTTCACTTTGATATCTCCATTCGTTCAAAAGTTATGAACTTTCTATGAAAAAACTTCAAATTTCAATTTAAGCAAGCCAGTATTTTTAAGATTGTCGAAGTTTAGCGATTGCTTCATTAAAAGAGGTAAATATTCCAGAAATATTGGTCCATTGTTAACCATTGGGACTACCAGGACTGTGAGGCAATCCCAAAAAATATTTTGAACCCACGTCATAGTTAAAAGTCAGGACAGAATAAGAACTGATGAGCAACAGATTTGTACTGATTTGCCACAAAAATCGCGAACAATCAAGAGATTGTTGATTATTGTTGATTGTTGAGACTTTACTTCATCGTCAACAAGAAAGAGATTGTTGGCTCAGATTCGAACAAAGACTATTTTTGTTATTAACTTTATCTAAAGACAATCTGCTCATAAAATGACAAGTTTAATTTAAAAAAATAAGTAAATTATTTAACAACAAATCACAAATTACAAGACTGCTCTATTATGGTGTATGTCTAAATTGAAATTTGAAGTTTTTTCGTTGAAAGTTCATAACTTTTGAAAGAATTGTGTTATCAAAGTGAAATTTAATAGTTGGATGGCAAATTTTAAATTGAAATTTCAAATTTCAAACTACAAACTGACCAAATTTTTTTTTAAATATTTATTTTTGGCTTAGTTATCGCAAAGTCACTAGGGGTTTATTTTTTGGCGCACCCTGTATAAGGATAAAAATTTGAAATCTAACGATCAACTTCTATAATGATATTGTAAGGAGTTCAAAAGTCAATTCGACTTTTGTATTCTTTCAAAAGTCAAATTAAAATTTCATAATCTTGAAAAAATTGAGCTTTCTGAAAGAGCAATATGCAGTGTTGTCGTTCGATCTTCAAATTTCTATTCAAAAGTAAATAGTTTTAAAGTCAATTTGACTTTTGAACTATTTACCTTTGAAAAGTTCAATTCAAAAGTAATTATCATATTTGAATTCAAAATCGTATTTGAATTCAATCCTAGATACTGTTACATACTTTGAAGCTAAACGTAACGACAGAATGAAATTTGATAACCAAAAGGTTTGCGATAATTTGCCTCTAAAATTCAGAAAAAGACTGCAAGTAACAGCAGAACAGAGAGAGACTATTTTTCTTATCTATTTCATCTACATATCGATGCTCGTAGATTAACCTTTAATAATCAAAAACTGACATGTTAAGAGCTAAAAACAATGAGAATAAAAATAAAAACAACAACAATTTATACAACCTTGTATAAATTACAAATCATACGATAAGTGTAGCAAGGTCTTCTGTTGTAAAGATGACATCCACCGTAAGCGTCTGTACTGAAATAATTACAACTGTCATTGTCCATGCATTCCAGAGCGCAGTCGAGGTTCATTGAGATGCAGTCATCAGTGGATAATGGAGAATAGGACGTACCCATGCTTGTCACTGACATTGTGTTGATTACATCGAAGTTGATCAGCTTAATGGATGATGATGATTGCAACAACAGGAAGATTATAAGACATGTTAATCCTGTTGGTAAAATTTGCTGAAGGGACATTTTGACTGAAATAAAAATATTATATTTTAGTTCAGTTTGATTGTATGTAGGATAAGTAGACAAAACTCAAATACTAATGATTCTACAATCATGAGTATACTATTAGTTTACACCTCTTTACGTCTTATTTTAAAAGTTTAGTCTATCAATCATATTATTTCCTCTTTGCTTAAATATTTAGAGTTACCAAAAAGAAAACTAAACCTATGTCTGTATATATGTGAAAAATTTAGTCGCGTTTGTTTGTAAATTACTAAGTTATTATATTACAGTACTCTACAGCGTTTAACGACTCAATCTACAGTTGAATAAATCTACTGTCTTCTGTTGACTGTCAGGAACGAGTGATCCAGCAATTCTGCAAGAACTCAGCAATCAATTTGATCTGTCATTTGAATCTGTCATCACTTTGATTGTGTCAATATATTAATATAATAAAAATACTATCGCATTGTACACGTCGTAATATTTTCAGCTTAGTAAATGGGGCATTTACTAAGCGTGTGAGGGGGGGGGGGTTAAAATAGCCCCCACTGGAGATAAAATCGTATTTGAATTTAAATTTTAAATTTTTCTGTTAAGAATATCATTTTTAAATCTGAAAATATCAAAAATTTTGCAAAAGAACTCTTACAATTTCCTGAGAAACTATTTATAATTATTACTGATACTTCAAACTTAGTAAAACGATGTTACCATTTTTAATTTTCTAATGTGACACAAATCTCTGCAATCTTATCATTCTCTCGATTACCCTTCAATTTTCATTTCACCCTTCATTAACCTGGAAATTTCTTTTAAAATCGATCATCTATCATAATACACAAATTACACCTCCTCATAAAATACCCTACAATCAAGTAATTTCTTTACAAAGCACAAAAAATTACTTGTAGTATTTCTTTTCAGTATTTCCATCTTGCGATTACTTTATTAATTTCACTTCAAACCGATTTTATTACAAAAATAATCGATCTATTGGGATACATTTCAATGATTCCACGACTTTTCGAACAAAAACTTCTTATATACTATAAATTGTTCGGCGACTTTTCGTATAATGACAGTTTGTCTATATATGTATGTACCAATTTTTTTTATGTTATTTACCAAGGTTTATTAATACCAAGGTTTTAGTTATCACTATAACTAAAAACCTAATCCTAATCTTATTCACAACTCATTAACTATCAAACCGTAATCCTAACCTTAGTAGGTCTACTAGTCGACGTAGACGAACTGTCAGTGTATATGAAAAGTCCAAGCTGTCGTGAACGAAATGTTGGTAAATCAATTGTCGAGACATAAGATAAAAAATTGTTCTTGGAATGTATTTAAAATTGTAAAAGTTTATTATAGGTCTATAAGCAATATCTTATATCAATATTACAGTAAATACGGTGTTTTGCAGTAATATTTAGTGTTATGTTATAATGTTAATGTAACGTTAATTATGGTTAGGTTTATGATTGAAGTTAAGATTAATATTAGACTTCGTGCTAAGTTTAGGGTTGATTTTGAGTTACTATATGAATTTCCGGGGCTGAAATGCCGGATTAAAGAATTCGGGGCCGATTTGTCGGGGTACCATAAATTGAAGTTGAAAATGTTCACGAAATAAAAAACAAAATAACATCAGAACAAAAAGAAAGTCTTAAACATTTTCCTAATAGCATTCTTACTGTACACTGTGCAACATCGTGGAATGTTGTTTTTGATTCATTTCATCTGATATGAAGAGCAAGCGTTCTGTGATAGAAACAACTGTTCAAATATATACAGACTACATATGTTGGAAACACATTTTTTTATTATGCAGACACTTCAATTTTGTCGGACTTGCAATATAAGTAGGTTTATATTTGAATTTAGCACATTTTATTGGCTAGCTAAGTATACTCTTGATATATACATATATTTTTTCTATATATGTATACATTACTATTGATTTTATGATTTCAGTTAATTCTCAACTAACTGCTTTGTCGATAAACCCAAAGTATTTGCATTTAGAGTCTCAATTAACTATTTCATCATTTAGTAGACTGTGTCTAAGATTAAGCGTTCATTCACTGCTTGATGTCTGTTACTTCATTTACATATTGACGATATCAGACATCGATAACTATTTCTATATTTCAGGGATAATTATTGAAGTAATATTCCTGAATAGGTCCTTTGCTAAATCATCTTATCGTTCTGATGTGACAGCAAGCCAGCGAAAGCAACATGTAGTTTAAGTGTTTTCGGATTCAAAGTAAGACGGTCATCAAGAGATAATGATGATGAAATCAGTGACGCGTGCTAGCAGACAGGACAGTGTTTGTAAATCATACACTGGTCTGATGTACTGATGTGTTATAGATGGATATAGCATAACTTATAGTAAATAGATAATTTAATACTACAAATAATTAATAAATAGATAATCTAATATAACTTACTGCAACTAGATAATCTATAAGAAGCCTATCCCTACTATATCGTAACCCATAACCAAAATATTAACCCTAACTCAACCTTATTGATAGATTGATTTACTGAGAGGGAAACAGAAAATCTTTCAATATATTATAAATATTTGACATCAACCTGAAATATTAAATCATAATAGTTGCGACCACTATAATAGTATAAAGCATGATACTGTACTAAGATAAGAATTATAATAAGTACTAAAATATGCATATGTACTATACTGAATAAATAAAATTCTCTACTACAATAAGCATGCAAACCACATCAC
Source organism: Oconnorella tubifera (assembly GCA_034700105.1). Classification (NCBI taxonomy): domain Eukaryota; kingdom Metazoa; phylum Annelida; class Clitellata; order Enchytraeida; family Enchytraeidae; genus Oconnorella; species Oconnorella tubifera. Next base: position 16,198 of record JAQIXG010000380.1, read on the forward strand.
GTAAAATCATGCTTATCAAAAAAAAATAGCTATACATATATTGTTTCCAATATACCGCGGCAATGTATAATCTACAATTCTACATATTTATAGACCGGAAATGAACCGAGTCCTGACGACAACCTCGGTAATAACTGAGGGAATGATTTGTGAGAGAGCGAGACAGAGACAGAGACTGAGACAGATACAGAGACAGAGACAGAGATATCGACAAGAAAGCATGTATCAGCGATAGATAACTTTAGAAAGAGAAAATTCGAAGAAAGAAAAGAATGACAAAATATGAACAAATGAACAAACATATAATGAATGAATTAATTAATTAATGCGAGTTAGGGCTAGTATTGGGCTTAAGAGTACGATTAGGCTTAGGGTTCAATAAAGGTTTATAAAGGTATAGGTTACAGTTGGAATATATGAAAAAAATGTTAGCATACCAACTGTCGCGTTTGCCGATATACGAAAAGTCACTATGGACAAATTGTGACCATTAGATCGGCCTATATGAAAAGTCAGTAAACCAATTGTCTTTACTATAAACGTCTGTATGAAAAGTCGTGGAATCGTCATTCAGTTCATATCAAGCATCATCTTTCAGCTTTATTTCTACTGTAGTAGACAAGTGGGCAGCTTTGGAGAATATATCCTCTCCTATCCAGGGATAAAATATGTTTTTGCACTGTTTATTTAGTGGCATCTCCCCCCCCCCCCCTTAGTGACGATTAGCGAATGAATTTTACGCCGAGATGCCGATATCAAAACTTTTTAAGAGTTAATAAGGTAATCACGGAATTTGGAAGGAAAAATCCCCCGTTTAAAACCCCGACTACGTCACTGTTCATTTACTGTTTGTTGTTTCACTTTTTAATTGTAATTTTTGCTGAAAATAAACTTAATGTTTATCGAAATACCAACAATTCGTAAACAATTTTAACCGCAAAGCGATAAAACCATTTTAAATGTCAGCACTTACTTTAGATATTAGGCAATGCATCTTTGTAATAAATTGTTCTATTTATATTTTCTTCGCATATTTTCAACCAATTGTCTCGCATTAAACTCTAAGTGCTTTATTACAGTAAGCTCCAGCAAGGTATCGGTTTTAACAAGCCAAGCCTTCATAGTTACATTATCTAATTGATTTATGTCTCAATATATATATATACGCAGCTGAACCGAATTTTTTTTTTTAGGATTCGAGTTAGGGATACGATTAGAATTAAGATACGGTTAGGCTTTGTTAGGGCTATATCTAGCCTTAGCATATAATTTCAACGATCTATAATAAATCTCTAAAATATAGATATATATACTGCATACAGATACTATATTTAGATACTGTACACGAATTATATTAGAAAATGGCATGTAACAAGTTTAATTACCTCTAACTCTGTCTCTAATTATAATTCTAACCATAATCACAGCAGTGTGACATGCGTCTAATTGCAGTATACTAAACAATTATAGGTCTAGAAATCTAGACCTATTATAAACTTCCTAGATTTGCATTGGCTAGAAGAACAAAGAGGCGGGGTTTGTTAGAAAATGATGCCTAGTTTCAAATACTTTTGCTTGTTATTACCTTACATAAGGGCATCATCATTAAAGTCTTCAGTACGGGGAGGGACCGATCAGTTTGACTATTTTTATGCCAGGATTAGGAGAGGGGGAGAGGGGGTAATAAAAGATTCGAGAGCCCGGGGAGCCGGGATGTGAGAGAGAGAGAGAGAGAGAGAGAGAGAGAGAGAGAGAGAGAGAGACTAAAAAGTGAAATTAATCTGACGCAGATGAAAATTTTCAATTAAAAAATCCTAAAATAATCAGAAATTCAATATGTAAATACGAATATGCTAAATTTAATGATAAAAATTAACTTACATCGCAATGAACAGTAATTTAATGATAAATAAGCTCAAAAAGTAAGCTGCTTTCAAGATTGAATTTTGAAAAGCAAGTAAGCCTAAACCATATTCATTGCAAACTATTACAATAGGAAAGATTCATTAAAACTAAAAGCATTTTTTTATAACAACGATTTATTTTATGACATTTATTTATTTGTTTATAAAAGCTTCTGGAGAACCATAGGTCCGGTCTCGATTCCCCTCAATCGCTTATTTGTTGCACCCTTTAATAAATTCACTGTATATTATACTCTACATATTCGAGACAAAATTGTTCATCGTTTACATAATACGGTAATCCAGACGTCAACCAGCTATTTATATCTTCTGTTCAAATTTGGGAGCGTTGTTTGGTATCGATCCACTAGAGGGTTCAATTGCTAACCCCTATCCCCTCTCCCCCTCCAACTCATCCGAGATCACATCATTTCTATGTTTGTAGAGATAAGGGCCGCTACTTTATTGACATTATCCTCTCAGCTATCTCTGAGATAATATTGGATGGTATGCTACATATCTGTACAGAGATAGAGCTTCATTGACTTGAAGTACTTAAAACATCCTGTCTCTCTCTTTCTCTCTCGCTCTCTCTCTCTCACTCTCTCTCTCCCTCTCTCGCACTCTCTCACAGGTGTTAGTCATGTATAAATAAATTTGAAGGACTACGCCCACTGTAGATAGACGCCCACGCTCTCGGTCTGTTATAAAACATTTGAGTATTGTTTGTCTTCTACTTGACACAAGTTTGAATCTCCCGATGGTTTCCTTCATGACAACATCTCAGATTCATCTGTAACATTGTTCATCAGTTTATGTCTGATTCCTGAGACCCTGCTAACTAAAAAAGAACTAATTTTATTTTGGATTCTGGTTAAAATGTGCCTTTTGTTATTACAGCTATTTCATTGGACCATGGAATCATCTGATTATAATAACGTATTAATACTCAAACTTAAAAGTATCGCGTAATTTAACTGAAATTTAAGAAATCTGTACTTTGTATTGAATCTTAACATATATGTAAAGAATCTAGCTTTAACGCCGTTTTGTTAGATTCTTATAATTCAAAAGTTGCTTTCTCAAAGTCGTCAGGAAAAGTTGTCTCTAACTTATTTGGACAGAAAGTAAAATTTGAAAAATATACCAAGAACACGGAGATGAATTTATTTGACATAGTATCTTGGATCACTTTTTATCATCAACATTTTAACATTAACATAGTCTGACAAGTTTTTTCCTGTACCTAATATTACTTGGTAGAATGTGTGATTTCCTGGTAAACGGGTAGTTGCCTGGCAATTAGAAACACTGTGTAACTTTCAGTAGTTGTATGCGCTAGGATCATCGTTTGTATTCGAGAGCTGTGTTTCACTGTCTCAACAATATTATCTCAACTTTCGGATTTATTTTTCGATGAAATTAGATAAGAGCGTGAAACTAAACAAAAAATCTGATGTAATTGTTTACGAATGAGGGTCTTTAGCATTTGAAATATTACTCGTGTACTAGTTGAAAACACCTACAACAGCACATGAGTTTTGCACACTCATCGCTATTATTAAAAGCTGCTTGCAAAAGTTTTAAAAAGAAAATTTATTGTATACTGTACATCTAATTCTTAATTTTTAATGAGATTAAACTATAACAGTATACACAGTTAGCATGTAGTTATATAATATATGGCTGTATACGCACCCAATTTGTATTCAATTGTGTGCGTAAGATCAGTTTGTACATTGATCATAATATAATAACAATAAATAAATAATGGACGTTTATCAATTTAAAGTGGGTTTATATTGCAAGCAAAGTTATTGGCACTCAATCAATATATAATCTATCGCCAATATATAGTGCAAGACATTTATGTATAATGTATACTATGTAGGACATTTTATACTTATATAAATTGACAGACATAAATATTGCATCAAAATACACATATGTTTAACGTAAGTCAGATGCAGGGACAAGTGGAGTGTAATAAAAGCTGACTATAGCCCGAGACTTCATCTGATCTTATCCTAATATGTCATTTAACTGTGGTCTGTAAGTTTTTAAACGCTTATTACATAGAACCGTCAATTTTTGACTAGTATCACTAGTCATAGTATAATCTATACACTTAAATTGCATAGCCTATATATAATAGCTGTTTCAATATTTTAAACAGAAAGAGGCCGAGAAAAAGCCATTGACTGGCTCATAGAGATTTTAACCACTAGATCCATTTAGTCACATAGTAGTGATGCATACACAAGGCGAGATGCTGTTTCAGTGTTGAACAGTTGCAGCAGTCAGTTGAACACGGCACTTCTACGCGTAGCACACGTTTTAACACGTGAGAGAATAATATGTAGCATCTAGTTTAGCTCTTGTAACTCGATTACTTTACGTCTAGATGATTGATTTATTAATTAACATTTAAAAGGATTAAATCGAATTTTTCGTGATTAGGTTCTAGCGTTGGTATTTGCATATATAAAATTTTTCAATTTTAGCCTCGTGTATCGATTCGTAGGGAGGTATCAATGTTTTTTAATATAATTTTAATCATTTTTAATTAAAACTTTGACAAAAATTATCTAAGTTTTAGAATAAAGCTTTAAGTCTATAATTTAGTATACTATCGCGAACCTCTATTGTGTAATTGATTTGTGTCAAATTGACCCATGTTAAAAAAACAAGTCAAATTCAATCATGATGCGGATAAGTTATTATGAAACAGAATATTATAAAGATATAAAATAGTTTATGTAAATGTTCAATTAATCGATGAAAAGGAACTAGTTCAATTATTTATTTCAGCGCAAAAATGAAAGACCGACAGTTTTGAAATATATTTAAATTTTTTATCTAATCGAATAAATTTCAACTCGTTGAAAAAGAACTGCAAAGATTTGAGAGATTTGAAATCTATTTCTAATATTTCAATGGCAAAAAATTAAAACCAAAACTTCAGGATCTAGAAATTCCAGAATCTAGCCCTTCTTGATATTCAATTTATTGTATCTGTTCTTGCATGTCTTTGGTAACCAGCAGAGACCACAGAGTGATGTATGAGCGAATGTTCTCTGACGATTAAACAAGTGGCGCGACAATTTGTATATCGTCTTTTGGTCTACAACCACAATTTATGTTTATAGATTCTGTATACGGACTTTTACGGTGACATAACCAGGAATTGACCAGAGGGAGTCTTTTTAAGTTTTAACCTCCAATGGAGAAGGGGGGGGGGGGTAGCTATAACCCACCCCTTGCTTACTCTTGAATTTTAACTTACAAAACAAAATCTGATATAATTGTTTACGAATGGGAGAGAATATAATTATTCGTCTTCTATGAAATAGAGTTGAGCAGAATCGGACGGTATAGGTCCAGGTTCGATTCCAGCAAAAGCTCGTTATTACTTGCTGCGTAAGGTGTTAAATTGACAGTTAGGTCTGAGACATCTCATTTATTTATTTTCTATATTCTGTGCAAGCGCGCGTTTGCGACACGGCAGAGTGTGGCTAGAGCACTGGTCCATGTAGCAAGAAGTTGTCGGCTCGATTCCCGTGAGTGAGTAGTTCTCACAGTATCTAAATTATATGTCACTCTGTTGTTGACTCAGCTGTCAGTGGGTACACTGAATGTCTTTAGTCAGTGAAGGGTAAAGCAGCGAGGGATAAAGAGTGACTACAACCTCAACTTTATTTAAATCACAACCCTTATTAAAACTACCTTCTTCCTGAATTATTATAACTGCATTTTTCGAAACATTGACTCTGTAGCCAGTTACTGCGATAATATTCAAATGAGATGGTCATACCTTAAATGAATTGGCCACCTTAAATCTTTACAATCTATATTTTATTATCCACATAATTTACAGTTAATGAACTTTGGTAAAATTTATAATTCAATGAAATCAGCTTAAACAGAAAAAAATATATGAAGAGAGAAAACTTGAACATTTTGTAATTTTAAAAACTGTCGTAAGTATACAAGCAGCATGCAATTGGAACGTTGCTAAATTAAAATAACTATCTTTCGACCTATATTAAACATTGAAAAAGCCTTCATTCAATGCTGTAATACAAGATAATTACAGTTTGCGTGTAGCTTTTCTGCTAAAATCTAAAACGTTTATTTTTTGCTGTTATTTGACGTTTAACAAATTAAATTCTACAAAGCTTAGAGAAGCTCTTTACAAACAGTAAACCTGTGCTAATATTGAATGATTTTTTAAGTTCAATACAGGTGGATAAATGAACAAAGTCAATGATTATAACTTAAGGCAAGCAATGTATTTAATAGGCAATAGGAAGATATGTAACGCATATTACAATATTAAAAATGCATTTTAGAAAAGAATTTAGTTTAATTATAATTAAATTGAAATCTACGATTAGGATTAGAGTTACGGCGATAATAAGTATTCTAATCAGAGTTAGCAACTATAGCTTACAAAGTTATGACTGTATTAGGATTATGGTTTAGGTTTACATTATGGGTAATTAATACATTGATTTTTTTAAAAATAAATATAGATATTTGAATGTATTTTATGAATATTTGTAGTTAAATTGATTGTATACATTTAGATATAGATATTATAACGTATTTATTTCTAGATAAATGTAGGCTTGTAATTTTAGATAAAATTGTATATAGAGTTTCTTTTGGTATATTTTTAAATAATTATGCATAAATAAAATGGTCTGCATCCCTCCTTGAACCCAGCAAACAATGCTATTATTGCCCCCCTCCCCTTTAATGAACGTCAAATACAAGTAAATCATTTCTTAAATAGAAAGCGGCGCTCTCTATTTAATATACTCTCACCCCCAATTGGAGGCTACTGCATAAAAACATCTTTTAGGTCTCAAATAATACGTATGCGCCCAAATATAAGAAATAAAAATAACATTGCGATTTATAAGATGGAAATTTAATCATTACATTGACTCCCTTGCTTATTTCAGACACTTAATAGCAATCGTTTAAATTTGTATAATGAAAAACAGATGTCAGGAAATGTATGTGACGAATACTTAACATGTGTAAATGTCACATTATTGACTCGGGACAGAACAACGTTAAATTCTCTCAGATAAAATCAAAGAAAACGAAAATTATTAGAAATGGATTATAGATACAAATGTGGACTGTTCGTTCTGCTGCTCTTCATCAACATTGCACTCTGTAAGTTATTTGCAGTTTATTTTAATCTTATCTCGTTTGTTTATTGATTATAAAACTCTATTTTACTATTTTGTATTTTGGTTATAAGGTAATAAGCTAAACATTTGTAATACAAGATTTTGATTAAATAGAAACTTTGATGTAATTATTTGATAAGTTGTTTTTATGTTTTTAATTAAAGATTGTGTCAAAGTTTATCGATTGATAATGATATAATAAGATTGATTTTACTGTAGTTTTTATACAATAATAAGACTCGAATTTTGCATTTTCGGCTTCGAGTTTATCGCGCCAACTACTGTGCCAGCTTACTTTGGCAATATATTACCAAGGAACAGTTAAAAACACGTTAACAATGGCAAAAATATAAAATAGTAAAAAATGGCTGAATAAAAACAGTGAAACTAAAAGAAAAAGAAACTGTGATAATTTACAAGCAGATTATTTCACTCTTTCGCTCAACTCTTTATTTCTGCACAAATCTATCAACATGCCTTTCTTTTTATAAGACTCTACGTTTAGAAAGAGGTACCGATTTTAACTAATGCCGCCCCTTAATTAAACTTAATCTCTTTAATTCATATAAAAAGATTATCATGAGTTAATCCCAATATCTACTCCAAAATTCTAACCCTAACCAAGATAGTTGAAGCTTTTAATTAAAACAAAATAAAATTGATGTGAATTCTTCACTGGATTGTGTAGGCTAATAGGCTTAAGGGGCGGGGCTTGTTCAGAAAGATGCCTTTTTACAGACTCTCTCATCACGACTTACACACTGGTTTTCTTAACTCAGCAACCACTCACAGAAAGCAGAAACCCCGCGTGGTAACGCTGTTAATTGAATCGTTGATTGCATTGAAATTGAAATAAATAAATATGAACCAGCTGAAAACAGCTTTTAGATTTATTTTCATTTAATCATTCTCTAGAATAAGTTTTAAAAACAAAACCTCGAGACTCTGTAACACTTTCAACACCTTTTGGTTACAGGTCGATTGCATATATGTATCGTGGTTATATAATGTAGTACGATTGTTTTTAGAAGCATTGGCACAAAACCTATTAATCTTAACTATTTTCAATATTTATAGTTTATATATATTATAAAATAGTAGAAATATTAGTTATCCTCAATTTTATACACTTTAATTAAATAAATACACTTTTTAAACACTTTAATTTTATCTTATACAATTTTAATAAATACAATTTGAGAGAAATAAATTTAAGTTTGGTCACTAGAACAGGTTAGAAGAAGTTGTAAAAGTCTGAAATATATGAGTTAGAAAAAACATATAATTGAAAAACGTTTATAGAAAGTAAAATTAACCCGAAAATACTTTCAAATAACTCATTTTATACTTAAATAAGACACCCTAAAAAAGCCTTAATTTTACATAATTCCAATCTCTTAGAATGTATTGCGATTTTTATTGCCTTTAGATTCTATTATAAAAGTAAAATTTTAAGGCGTTGTATTTTGTATTGTCTTTCTGTTTGTATATCATACACAGCCTGTATTTGTGGCAATGCATTTGAAATTAGATATTGTTTCATGAATGGGAAGAAATCGCATGCATAAATAATGTGAAAATAATAAGACAAAAAATAATCAGGCTAATGTAATTTTACTGGAGTGGAATCTGTTAATTTTAGGTTTCCTATTGATTTTAGATTTAGATCAAGCCAAATATAAGCAAATTGACTTATAAAAAAACTTATTTGCATTACATTAATTAAAAGTGTATCACTATAATATCTATTATTCTTTGTACACAGTCTTTCTCATCGTTTTATACACTTTCCATTATCCAAATTAAACCTAGCTATTCCATTTTTAATTGTTGCTTACTTTTTATCATTTTTAATAACTGCTATTAATTAATAATTGCAGACAAAAATAAATAAAATACACCAACTTTAATTTAAAATATATTAAAGAACAGAAAGCGCTAAATGATCTAAAATTACTCCAAATTATAAAACATTATAGATAAACGGTCCACACCAGTCAAATATAAATAGCTTCAATTATACCGTATGTAAACAGAGATAATGTGTGCACATTCCTACGACAGTAATGCTCTATATATTCAGACGCCCTAAGATCTATTTATTTCTGATAACGTTGCTGAGTGCTTGAAAATTTATTGCCTCAATTAATCTTAGCATTTAGTAGATCCAGCAGCGATCTGTCTGTGACCCCTATCTTTTTTAACTGCTTGTTTAGAGCTAATGGTGACCCGATGGGCTGACGCCTTCTCTATACGATGTCTTTTAATTAATCGTTCACACGCTTGCAGTGCAGTCGTATCGATTTTCATCTTAGAGCAGCTTAGGTACGGAAACGAAACAGACTCCAGCTTTGGTACGGAAACAAAACAGACCTAGCTGTGTACTAATGATTTCCGCGTTTCTATTACATTGACTTGGGTGGTGGAAATGTTAATGTAAATATAGACAAGTCTTATTCAAACTTGCAATAAAGTAATTCAACAATATCCTGGAAAGTAATTACAACTCTAGTATAGTCATAATTTTATAGCCGTGTATTGCCAGGCTGTTATTGCGCTATTAGTGCAGTGTTGATCTTTCTTTGTGAAACAATTGGGCGCGTTTATCTTTCTTATGAAAATATTTATTCTTCGTCAGTCATTATGGCAAACTCATTGAGTATCAAGTTTTATGATTCCACGAATGATCTCTTGTGTGGAACCGATTGATTTTCCTCTTATTACAACAGCTATATGGTAATTTCTATAGGCTGCTTGTGGGATTATTAACTTTGTTATTAGATGCTATCATTGGAAAGTTTACATGTGATATATGTAAATTATAGAACTGTACACGTATAGTAAAAGAAAATAAATATACAGTAAATACAATCTAGCTGTGTACGCCTACATTGAGTAAGCATATTCATTAAAATATTCATAGTTATTAGCTAAGAAATTGATAATAAAACTATTCGAAAAATTTAGTAATGAAAGAGAATGAAGTTGTGTTACTTTAGACAACTATATTTATTTCAATTGCTAGTGACATTAATTAGTGGAATTTGTTGCATAGAACGGATGTTGAGGGTTGTATACTGTATAATACGAGAATCGTTTTCAATTACCTCTGTCAAGATCCTATGTATTTATACTGTACATTAGATCTATATTGTTAATTTATAGACTTATTTATGAGTAAATCTACTTCACAAAATCTACTTCATTTAAGTAAATCTACTTAAATTGGCTAAAAGTGTGAAGAGTCAACCATAGCCTAAATATTCACATCTTAGCCACTTTGAAATCCCAAATTTTACTTAATTAAAGAATTATGGTTAGAATAAATATTTTCAACAAGCAATGGGATTTCTCTTTATTCAACAGCCATATTGCACTCAAAGAATGACACACATTTAGAGGTGAATAAATTCGGTATAATAGAATGAAAACAATGCTTTTAAGTGAAAGTTTACAGGGTCCGCATACCTTTATAATTATCGATCACTTGAGAGTCTATCATATTATACAGCTGAGTATTTTGTTGGCGGTGAGAAAGACAAAAGGAAAGTAGAAACTAGCAAAGTATAAACATGGTTTAGTGGTAAATTATTGACAGAACAGCTGATAAAGTCTGGAAAGATGTCAGAACATGACAGCTACAGATATTAACTGAAGAAAACAAGGCGGATCTTCTATCGGTGTAAATAGACGGAAAAAAATGCGACTCAGAAAATTATAGGGCATCAATTACACGATATAAACATAAACTTAATCATTATCACAATGATTACGATTGTGATTGTAATTAAATTACGATCATACTCATTGATTAGCAATTATTGTTATGTATGCCTATACACTCTATGTATAGGTACATATTAATTTACACATTAATCATTGTTAAGACAAGTCATTGGGTGTGAAGGGAGGTACGAAATCTAAAACTTTTCCAAAATTCCACAAAAATTTAAATCAGGTTTGTGTCAAATTTGACAGTGCAAGCTTCTATGGGCCTATTTTCTATTTCCTTTTCCTGTGATCACAATCTATTTCATTGTTTTTTTTTTCGTCGAAGTGGCTTTCGATTTCGTCTATGAAATGTTGCAAAATATGAAAATTGACAATGAAACAAACGATGACAAAACAAGCAGTTTTTATCTTGATCAATTTTTACACAGCAGTTCTCTAAGATTATATCTTTCTATTGTAATTGTATTGTTTCTTCAAAATAATTCTTGCATTCTATTTATCTCGGATCAATCGATAATCTTAACCCAAAGTTCTGTTCTTTAGAAAATGCAGCCTTGACCTGTTTTGCTTATAATCGTTTCAATCAATTTTTGTACATGCAAACCTGTTGCTGTTCTGTTTTCTATTATACATGTCTTTTATCGCACAAAGCATAGAAACAACAATAATTGAAGATAGAAAACAAAAAGTTAATGGGTTTAATGTTTGGATTAGCACGTTATTTATAAATGATGTTGTTGGTAATTTAAGCTTCTTATTAAAATCTGCATCAAGTTAGCTAGGCCTAGGCCTATATATGATTAACATTCATGGGAATCGAACCTGGAATCGTCCGTGTCCGGTCCTCTATCGACGGATTTTGATATGAAAATAAATCTAATGTGAAAGAATATTACTCGTCAAGCTAAGCGTTAAATCATATAAAAAAATACGAATTCATATAAAATATTATAATCATTGAATTAAAACCAGAAGTGTAAAGATTTAAACTTACTTTTACAATCATTCAATAGAAAAATTATCACCATTTATTAGTCACTTTAAAACTTTAGTCATTTAGACCTAAAAGCTGATTATTAATATATGTCAGAGGAAAATTGTTGAATTGAAATATGCTGCTGATCTGTGTATTATGATACAAAAAAATATTATCAATTCTAATTGATAATAATTTTTATTCTATAATAAATAGTATGGATGAAAAATCTGTGTGCGTACAACAAAAGCTATTAACAGCAAAATCCATTGGGTTAATTTTTTCCTTATTTTCTCAACTTTCTATCTATCACTGCGATCTAGTGCGCGTGCGGCCGATCAAGCCACGTCCGGTCTTTTGATGTGAATCGCTAAATAATGCATGCCGTGTTGCTGGAACATAATCCAACGCCAGAGTTGAGCGCCCGGTGTCGATGATTTGATTTGGGATCAGTAAACAGGTGGTGATGTTCGACGAGAGGTCACCGAGAGGTACAAGAGAGAAGTGATTGAGTGTAAGAGCTGTGGAGGCTGTTTAAGGTAAAGAAAAAGGTTGTTGTAGTGATCCAGACACACAAGTCATTGAAATGATGTAGCATAATGTGCAGTGTTGGGTTTTATAGGATTTTATTTAAATATTTATTGCATAAGTTGATTTCTAGTAGAAGGGAATTGTTCTTTTTGAATTTTTATAAAAAGCATTAGACGAAACTTTTAGTTTTCATGTTCCGTGGGTGCATATATTATAAAAACAATTATATATAAAAGTGGTAGGAAGAAATATTAATTCTGTCTTGTTCGTTCTCTATCTCTAGCCTACCTTATTTTATAACTATAGTAATAATGACTCAATGTATTCATATTACTTTGGAAATAAAATCAGTTGAACTCTTATATCGCTAAATTATAATATAATTAAGCTATAATTATATTAACTATGCACGCGTAGCCTATCCAAAGAAGATTATTATCCAAAGTAGTAGTAGTGTCCCATGAAAAATATCAAGCGACAAAAAAGAAGAGACTCTATAGTGTTCATTGTTACATTTCATAATAACTAAGATTTTTATTTAAAAAAAAATTAATCACAATATCAGATTTAATATCAGTTACAACATTACATAAAACTTAAAATAGGTAAGTTTATATCAAAAAGTCCTTTTTGAAAAAAACGTAAAATAAATACTATATTACGCGGTTGCAAATATTGAAAAATTATACACGATGTCAGAAAGAGAATGATCGAAGGATATCGCATGGGATAATAAATTATAGATTGTCGAGCCTGTCCGTCCTCGAGCAGCGCTGTCTTAAGCAAAATGATAGATGTCCTATCACTGTCCCAACCTGGTGTTCATGTTGCAGAGAAGATTATATTCTCTGATCATATTTAATCTTCCGTGAATCTTTTAGAAGATTGCAACTGCTTGTAGGATTATGCAGATGAGGAAAAGATAGATGGGGTTAAGAAGTGCAGCGTGTACTTGTGTCATTGGGTGAGAAATAAATTGGTATCAAATGATTCCATGTACATCTAATGACTTTTTAATGAACAAGTTGTTTCTCTCTGATATCCATGGCTAATCTATTAGATTGAACACTTAGAACATGTGGTAGTAATGTGTAACCTTGCACTTTCATTAATTTTAACTTCACTTTAGACATTCTCTTTGTAGTTTAAATAATTAGGAACCCATTGTCTCACTTATTATAAACATAATGTAGTTTCTCTGCGCGATTTGATAGGCATACAGTTATGGTAAACTTTAAATTAGTTTATTTAGATGTTGTTAGTAGTATACAATCTGACAAAGCTTGGGCGGTTTTTTGTTCTGTGATTTGCTGCAAAATCCAGCTAAACTTGCAATTAGTTTTTATGTGTAGCTAATTTTATGCGAATATGCGAATTGTTTGCAATTTTATTTTAAAAAACAATTTTTTTCTTATATCAAGTCATTGATATAAGACTGTTATAACTCTGTAGATGACTAAATAGTTTATATTGTCTACTACATCAACAATAAACAACCCAAAATAGATACAAATTTGCAATGATTACAATTTGAATTTTCTCCTTATATATATATACGATAAGTAATAATATTGAACATCGAATCGTATATTCTGAAAGCCATTTGTTTCGGTAAAATCATTCGGAAAAATGATATCCATATCTTATTTCGTTTCAGTATTGAAATAACGAAATTCGATACCACTCCACGTACTATGAAATTGGCTATCAAACTATCGGGCATACCAGTGCCCATGTATTAAAATACTACACATGGTGTACATGCTTCGCTTATCATTGTTGATGATAATATTGTCTTATCAATATAACTTCCCGGTTTGCAGTGCCATGTATTATCGAGTAGGCATATCTTTGTAGATTTGTTCAAATTTGCATTATAGAAAGTAATAGCAATATAAGCGCAGCATTGCATTAATGTCTTCAAGCATATGCTAGAATCTCATGAGGAATTGAAATATTATATGGAACAGTATTAATTAAATTATGTAACATGTTAAGAGCAAAATTACAAAAAATAAGCTAAGTAATATAGAATGTTCTTCTCTTCAATAAAAATTCTATAAAAAACTTAGAAAAATGATCACTATTTCAATAAATATCTAGCAATCAATTGTTGAATTATTATGCCTTTATCAAGCAGAGTAGTTATCCTACAGAAATGTGTATGTTTGTAAACACAACCGATGTAAAATGATCTGATGAACTAACTTTTAATCTCACTGGATTTTATTTCAATTGGTAGTCTATATGCCAACATTGGGCAAATTGAGGCTCCACGATATCTATAATGTTGCTTGCGAAGTTATAAATGACTAAAATAAAGCTTAAAGACGAAACAACAACAAAATAGACTATTAAATTTTAGAAAAATTGCATAGTCATGTGAAAATTTAATTGTAAGTATTGAATATGTATTCCATGTATGCTTAAATAAGCTTCATATAACTGGGAACATGATCCTGGCGAATTTAGCTATACAAGAAATACATTGACGGTCATTTACGGCCGTCAAGCTTTTTTCAGTTTTAAAAGTATACTATAGCCCTCTCAAAAAGTCTGCCCATTCCTGTAAATGAAAAGTGTACATTACTTAATATACGTACTGTAATTTAGCTGAGGACTGTTTTCACAAATAAATGATTTAAATAAACTAATTCAATATTGACGAGATGCTTTACATTGTAATATTCTTTGTTCGCATGAATTTGGTAGCCTAAAACTATGCATATTGAAGACTTTAATGCTCTTAGTCTAAAGTGCGAAAACTGAATACTCTATGCAATTGCGAACACCCATGAAAGTGGTCTCACCAGCAGCAATCCAAAACCGCAAGATATGCTAACAATTTCATGCCTCGAATTAAGTCTATTATTCCATCAACGATGTGGTCAGCTGTACTGATACTGATTAGTGTTTCAGTGTACATCAACAAACTACCGTTTCTGTATACTAATGTTGTAATTCAGTGTCGGTTTCTTTGAGCATGCACAGTCAGCCAACGACTCCGCCTTTAGAACATGGTTTAGATCGCAAATGACCACTGACCAGCTTCCAGTAATAATTACAACATGGATGCGTCCAGTGGTTGCACATGTGAAGAAAAAAATGAAATATGCTATTGCTGCAAAGTTTCAGGGATACGGTACTTAGGCTCATAGAATTTTTCTTTAACTGTCGAAAAGACAGACATTTTATCGGTTGTATACTCCTAGCTCCTGTATGCTCCTATAGATATAGATATACGGCTGTATTTTTGGCATGGAGTTGGTTGGGATGATGAAATTATCAAAAATTCTTATACAAATGTGGAATAGACATTCCACAAAAAAATATTAACAGCATATAAGTATTAATTTGAACAATTACCGTTACAGTAGCCGTGAGAAACTAATGACAAGAAGTAGAGTCGTCTCTCCGCAATTCTAAAAAAGTACATTTGTAATATTAAATTAAGATTGTAAATAAAACTAATGGATTACTTTGTAGATATATTAACCAAGCAGAGCCGAGCCAGATTAAGAATCTTGAAGTCATTAAAGTACAAAATGTTCTAGCCCCAACAAGACTGGAATCATTTTTTTAAAACCGTTTGTCCTAATAGTTGGGGGGATTACTCTATTTATCGCGGTATTTTCAAAAATATCCCAAGTTGTAGCCGCCTAACAGAAGAGTCATCTTAATCATTAACCTACGGCTAATGATTAATATGACTTTTACAGTGGATTTGAAATGACATGCTGTCTATTTAGTTGCACGCTATCGTGTTTAAATTTCCCTCCGCAAGTTATGAGATCGCGGGTTAAAATGCGCGGTCAAAGATCAGAACAAGTCGAATAATTGCTGATGATTGACAAAGTTCTAACTGACCTGGTATGTTTTGCTGTGTCTGCTTTCTACTCAATCTTTTCGCGCAGTACACCGTGGATATTGTTATTATTCAACGTTGCCTTTGTAAGTGCACGGATTATGTTACTACCTCCGCTGGGCTGCAGGACTTGATCACTAGGTTATTCATGGACGCAGGCATTGGCCTTCTCTTTCTATTTGAATTTTTCACTTTATATTTGACCTCGAAAAAATCGTATTTATATAACAGTTTATTGTAATAGCGCTGAAGATTTTTCCATACTTTGTGAAAAATAAGATACCTGAGAAAACTTATGATATGAAAGCAATTGATTATTGCATAAACACAAATAAACGAAGTTGCTCTACACTCTCCTAACTTTCTGGGGTTTGATAAATAGTCTCTTTCTTACCTAATTGTGGGCCTATCTTTGCATGCTCGATACTCCTGATAACATCAAAGTTATTAGAACAGAACTTTTAAATTAGGGCCAATCAAACCTGTATTCAATTCTCCGAACAAAATTATAAAATGAAAGATTGATATTAATTGGGTGTTGAGCTATTGAGCAATTATCTTACGATGTGAAAATATAATAATCCTACATTAGCGTGTCTAATCAGGTGTACACGGAAACTTTGGGACTAAGTAGTAGAAAAGATGCTTTCGCTCTATATAAAGGAACAAAAATGTGTGTAAGCTTTGTAATTAAGAGCACTTTGAAGTTATGAGCAGTTAAAAGAAAACTTTATGCTAAAAATCAAAACTTTACTAATCAATACACGTTCGATTCACAATTATACATCACTGGATGTGTTCTGATATGACGTTGAGCAACAAATAAACAAGAACAGAGTGACAGGCCAACATAAATCTTAGTGATACTGTAATGTGTAATGGTAAAGGGAGATATAAAGCTAGAATTTCAAGTTAGAAGGGATACTAGCCAGGCCGTGCGTGTCTGCGGAAGGGTGGGTAGGCGGATGTACCACAATTAAACACATTGGTGATTAATCTAGATGGCCCTAGCTGATGAAATTAAGAACTGAAAAGTAATTTGCCCTCAATAAAAGAGAAATTTCTATTATCAAATTGTAATTAACCAATTAGTAGTCCATGAAAACAGAAATGAATACTGTAGATTTTTTTTTAAATTGTAGATATATATATTATGTTTATATTTTGATCGATTGTTTTTTTGAAAATTGTTACCTTGCAAAATATGTGGTAATTAACCAATTACCACATATTTACCACATATTTACCACATATTTAACCGTCTGCCCAATATTTAAATTAAATTATTTTATTTCTTGTTATAAGGTTAGCAATAGCAATATAAATTATACAATAGTTCAATATACAGTGAATTATATACAATGTACAGAAAATTAAAAGCTTGAACATATATGGCAAATAAAAATGCTGACAAACGCTCAAACAATTAAAAGACCACTAAGTTAAAAATAAGTTCTTGGGAAACTATCCCAAAAGTTCCCAGCACTGCATCTGCATTCCCCCGCTGCACCGCCAACGCGAGGCGTTGCTTCAGGAAAGAGGTAGACGTTGGATCTCCTGAGACGATAGAGATCCGTCTGCCCAACTCATTCACAAAAGCAAGCCCCAAGAACCAGAGTCTCAATCGCTATGCGGACGAACTCGTGAGAGGTAGCAAAAGCGGCGTACTTCGACAGCTTTCTAATCTGCTAAAGCTGCCGCTGCGCCCGACTCTTCTGCCGACCTCTTCACGTATGAAGGCGCTAACGTGTCCGAGCATGTTGCATCCCAAAGAAGGCATCTGCCCTTCGACCATGGTATAAGAGTGGCACAATCTGGCCGCTTGGAGTCTGAGCGCAT
>JAQIXG010000381.1:0-34239 GCA_034700105.1 Oconnorella tubifera
ACAAGCCATCTGAAACACTTACAGTGTGTCCTGAACTAATGTATCACAGTTAATATGAAAACTATGCTGCAGTGCTTATGCTATATTGATTTGGGACTTACTTACTGAACGCCCCTTGTACTAGACTCTTGAGTCTATTTCTAATAGCAATAAATTAGGCATTTTTTATTATTATTAATGTTTTAATTTAAACAATTATTTAATATGTGATTAACTCCATATTAACATTTTTTAATTTATAATTTTCAGTCCACAAAGAAAAATCTTTATCTCATAAATTGTTCTATAACTTACGTCATATCTGGATAAATATAGAAAATTTTGTAGGACAGAGAAAGCCGCAAAACACTTCAAATGACAATGATTTATTTAAATCGATTTAGAATAAGAATAACAAATAAATTATTTTAACTCTTGAAAAACTATATTTTAATCCATTTTTTCAGTCGTTTCACTAACATATCAAAATGATTTTGTCGAATGTAGAAAAGTATTGTCAAACCCAAAATCTATAAGGATTTAAGTGACTCAATGACAAACGAGTGATAAATTGCTGTTAAATGAGTAAATGATGTTTGTATTTCAGTAACTATTGCAATATAAAAGATAAAGAAACTGATTTAACTGTTTTATTTTGAGGCAAAGAAAGTTTAAACTGTTGAAAGATTCAATTGTAAACATTTATTAAAACAAAATGAGCAAACGCTCATTTACTGAGTGATCGTATAATGCAGTAGCTTCTATACTTATAATACCATTAATAAATACTAATCAATTAAGAATATTCCAAAATTTAAAAATTGGTATATAACGACAGAGAACGGTCAACGAGATCTAGTAATTTTTGTAAGTCCTATAAAAATATGTATTATTGTATATACATAGTGTATATGCAATAATACATTATTTTTGATAATCGAGTAATCTAATTCAAGGCTGGTTGAATTGCTAAACTGGTTTTTTAAGTCTTGGTAATTTTTACACACAATTTTTTAGCTCTGTATTACATAATATAATATTATGTAATACAGAGCTAAAAAATATATATAAAAATGACCAAGACTTTAAAAAACCAGCTGCGCCTTAAATTAAATTACTCGATTCAATTGACTGAAAATGCCGTGTGATAGCGTGATATGAAATTAGGTCACAACGACAGTAAAACGTCGCTGATTGGCTGTCAGTTGAGACGTTAATTTCATTTTAATGCTAGTCTTGTGATTTGACGACGAAGCAGTTGTCACGTCATTTATTCAGAGAGATACAGATTTGAATGATTATCTATGATTTTACTCGACTGTTTTCTAAATTTAATATATATCGATTTCTTTTTTCTTAATTACGGTTTAAGCGGGTTCTAGGACGATTCGTCAAAGGACGATTCATCAATGGACTATTCGTCAAGGACAATTCTTTCAACAGACGATTCTTATAATCCCTAACCCTAACCCTAATACTAACCCTAACTCTAACCCGTACCTTAACCTAAACTCAAAACCTAACTCTAAACCTAACCATAAACTTACCGAATATTCTTGATGAACTGTCCGTTGACAAATCGTCCTTTGACGAAACGTCCGCATACCTAGTAAGCGACAAAGTCGTTATTATTATTTAACTGCTAAATTTTATAACACAATACAAGGAATCTGAGGAGTTGATTACTAGTACTTGTTTATTACTGAAACTTTTAACATTTACAAAATTGTCTACAAAATAAAATATAGTTACTTAGTCAGAATAGTTTGAACGCAGTTCAAAACGCACTTTATTGTGATAAAATTTATTGTTTTTAAACAGACATACTTGAGTTTAAATGCTGTGCTATTTTTACTTAGTCCTCCCAGTTCATGAGTGAAATCAATTTCAGTCCATCAACAGAGAAAGTCGCAATGGCTCTAACTAACATTGCCTTCGACCAAACATACAACTTCGACCAAAGTGATTACCAATTTGCTGCTACTTTCTATCCAACAAACACATCTAATGCCACAGAATTCGACTATGATTATGATCCGGAAAAGTCGATGGAAATCACCAGTGAACTGATGATAGAGATAATTTCCGTTGCGCTTGTTTACGGACTGATGTTCTTGCTAGGCGTGATAGGCAACACCCTTGTCATTGTGTCAATTGCCAAACATCCACGCATGCAAACTGTTACCAACGCGTTTCTCGCTAATTTAGCATCAGCCGATCTTCTGCTTGTTCTCATCTGCATTCCGGTTAAGGTACACATTTAAATATTCATAAAATTTTGATTATGTATGATGATTATTATGTATTTACTTTGTAGTTGATAGTTGATAATAAGATGATTTTTCACATATAAACATTTCTGTGTTTTTTTCTTTTTTATGCCTGTCGTCCGACAGGATTTGCTGATTTCGAAAATCAAAACCATTTTTAATCGTTTAAGGGGCGATATCACTGATTTCAAGGACAATCGAACCATTTCAAGGAAATATATTTTTATGCCTGTCTTCCGGCAGGCTTTGATGCTAGTTATATTATAATTTTAAACTTGTAACTGTTACAGTAATAAAATCAGATATTTTTTTAAAGATCTTTTTCTGTTTCTTTAATTTAACCTTCGAATTTGTAGAGTTTGAACATCAGACAACTTGAGAGGAAATAATTGTCACACTGAAGCCTTAGTCGCTTATACATTGCACAATTACATTTCCTGTATTTCCGCTCAATTTTTTGAATGTTTTCTGCATAAAAATTTATTTTTTACTCATATGCAAAACGTAAATTTATAATGTTAATAGTTAATTAGAAAACGATGTAACACAACTAAGGGTAATATCCACTTTAGAGTCCCAGATTAATTTCGATACTATTATATCCATTACAATAGTTGTGTTCGCAGTCGGTCTTCCAGCCATTTTTCATCTATTAGGGTTAGGCTTAGTCTAACCCTAACTCTAACCCTAATGGATATAATAGTATCGAAATTAATTTGGGACACTAAAGTGGAAGATTACCTCACTAAGCCATATAAATGAGGTTAATTTTGGTAATGAGTTATTTATAGTGTTTTGAAATATTTGAAAGTACTTGCGATTTATTGTTAATGAATTTTCTAACTAGTATTTTTATTTGTATCGTATATTAAATTATTGTAATACTCGCAACAATTTTTAATTTTATGAAAAAGTCAATACAATTTATTTTATCACCTACTTTTCTCCGTTGTATTCATTAAAAAATCATAATCTGGTTCTTCACTTTTCCAAGAAATTATCAGTAATATAATAATTCAATCCAAGCTTTGCATTCATTTTAGTTTTTCAATTAGATTATCCTGTTTCTTTACTGCTATCAGATTCGTTTCTAGGATTCAATAACTATTGTTCATTTCTACTTCCTTCATTTATCGGTAGCATCTTTTCTCTGTGTATATTATTTCGCTTAGACGTGGCTTCCTCGCATTTCAATCGACTAATTTCTTGAGATTTTTATCCATTTCGTATTGACAGTTTTTCGTTGTTGGGTCGCGCGTGCGTGTGAAAAATCCCGACACTTTTCTTGTGACTGAAAAAGCAGAAACTGCAGATGTGTTCATATGGAAGAACGAGTGCTGGGACTTGATTGATTGATGAGATTTTGGTTATGTCGTGTTGTCGTTGAACGTCCTGTATCGCATAACCAAACTACTTATTAGTATTCGGTAGAAGACTTTGCGTCTATTAGTCTATTACAAACTTGGACATTTTCAAAGCTGGCGATAGTTGTAAGAAAAAATGCGACATTTGGTTGACAATATGCTGAGCTCAAGTGTTATATGCAACAGTGAGCACAATTTAATCTAACATTTAACGTAAGGTTTGTTAATGTTTCGATATTTTAACATTTGAGCAATGTTAATTATTTCAATTTTAGCATTTTTTGTAATACTTTACAAAATAATTCCACTGAAAAAATTATACATAGAAGTGCATAACGTTCATCTACCGTTATTACATCTACCACTGCACGATATATTTATCACTGTAGGTGTTTGTTCTAGATATTTATTAGTCTTTGTTGCAGATATATCGGTTAATTAGAAAACTCATAATTAGAATATAGCTATCTCATAATTAGAAAATTGCTAGACTTTATTCGAAGTTAACGATTGTTATTATAGTTCAGTTCTTTCAAAGAAATCTCAATAAGATACTGATATTATAACATTAATCTGTTTGTAATTAATCTTCTGTCTTTATTTAATCAAAAATAGTGTACATTTCACACTCTACTTCATTGTTTTATATTTTTGATGCTGTTTGTTCATTTGCGTTAACTTATTTATTAGGATATTAATTTAATATTAAAAATAAATTAAATCAAAAGTGTAATTAGTATGAGTAATGTAAATAAAACATTTAACTTGCCAAGTAGCACTAAGAATTATTCAATATTTTTATTGATTGTGCAAATACCTATATATAACATTTTTCATTATTAATTAATTCACAAAAACAATTATCCCAAAAATTAAAGCGATCACTTAGTTGTTTATTTATAATATATATTGCTTTTATATACCATATATGCCATATCACATATATAGCAAGTAAAATACTCAATGAACAGTTTCCAGTTTCACAATTGCCATGGAATTAAAAAAAACCGGCCATCGATTTTTGTTAACGAACTCAACATTAAATAATTTTAATCAAAATTGAAAACATTCATATATTGGCAACAGTTTCAAGAAAAATATAATCAATCATCCACTTCTCAGAAAATCTTCATTCTGATTTTCTTTATATTCAAGGAAAGTTTAAATAAAAATCAATAAAATGATACTTAATTTACACAAATAATCTTTACCGGAATCATTTAACAGAGATTTTCTATTTTCTTAATTATTAACTTATTAAAAATAATTTTTATTATTTAATTTCTGAAGTAAGATTGTTTTCAAATGACATAAGAGATTTTAAGCCGATTACTTTCCTTTTTTGCTAAATGTCTTGGCTAAATTAGGTGCGCTGTTCAGAATTACATTTACATACATGGTATTTTTTGAAAAAATTGTTTTACAGTTTAGTATTTTATTTCAACTTCAAATCACGTAAGCAATAATCTTTGACTTTTATAACTTTAAAACTAACGCTAACTAAAGTCTGTGAAGACAAATTAGATATTATCCAATCTCTAATTGCTTCAGTTGCTTTAAGAGCACTTGATGCGCCACTTGGCAGTGTGGATTGGATGCTTAATTGAGAAAATTGTAGAAAAAAGATTTTTCTTTTGATTTTTACCTTTTACGCGAGAGGGATCTAGCCTTTAGTATATTCACTTATTCAGCCTGCGGACTACCAGTCATTAATAATTCAGGATTAACAATTAATTATTATGTTGACTATACACATGTGTTTTTGCTAATTTAAAAAATATGCTAAGTCGCGCGACTAACTGTACTTTGGGCATTGCAATTATACTAGCTACTTATTTAATATACTATTTATCTTTTTTCAAATATTTGCGATTTTTCTGTTGTTCATATTTTATAATCGTGTTTTTAATTAAAGGCCTTTGGCCGTGATGATTAACTGATCAACTTTTAACAACATTATTGCCTTTTACATTTTTTCAGATAAACCGATAGAGAAACTTCGCTATCTTTATTCATGATGATTTGATCACTGAAATGAATATAGAATAATTGCAAAATAAAAATTGTCTTACAGTAGGCTAATAATTTAATTTCTTGAAAATAGAATTCCCATTTTTTTCGCAAATTTTTTTAACAAATTTTAAAATCAATTTTTTTTTTGTGCAATAAACTTTGTTTTTTGTTTCAGTTTGCAAAGTTTTTCACGTATTCGTGGACTTTTGGTGAACTGTTATGCAAGGGGGTCCACTATTTGCAGAATGTTTCAGTTATTTGTTCAATTCTCACAATGTCCTGCATGAGCATTGAGAGGTAAGTAGAAATGTAAATTCTTGAAATTTAAATTCTTATTTCACAAATACTCATTAATTTCTAAAGTGTTGAAATTTTTCGTCAGTTTTTTGCCAACTCGTTAATAATTCTAGTACAACAAAGTTGACAATCGGCTAATCCTTCTGCCAATTATTACCTAAGACGAGCAAACTATTTGTGTAAATAGATTTTACAAGCAAAAAAAAAAATATGCCTTTTAAAATATTATTTCTACGTCAGTCAATAGCTAGTTCTATTATTATTGCGTTATTTAAAATTTATTTGTAAATACATATTTAAACAGAAAATAAAGATTGTAATATTATTTATGACATGTAAAATATAAACAGTCTAAATAATAAGTATAATTACTATAATAATTGTACTAAAAGATTTTGTAGAACAAGTCCGTAACTGAATGTTAGCCTATCTGACCACCGAGAAAAAATTAATTTATTTCAATGCTCTTTTAAATATATTTTTATTTAAAAAGAAATAACATTAAAATTTATACAATTAAATGACGTACAGGTATTAATGATATTAATGCACTCATATACTTAACGCCTTTATAAAAGTCGTGAATTCAAAATTGGATCAAGTAGATTTTATGAAGGCTAATCAGAATTAAATTTAATGAAACTATAAAATTTGAAAGTATATATTGACAAGAATAGTCTTTATTTTGGCTTCTACGCATTAGGCAGCATGTATAGCTGAAGGAGAGTCAATTAAGAACCTGAAGTGTAAATAGAAAGCCAAACTTTATTTGAAAAAGACATTTATTGAAACTCAGCTGTGTAACGTTAATGAATAATGATTACTGTAGTCATAATGAGATTGAACTGAGACTGCAACGGATTAACAATTTACGAAACACCTTGTTTTGGGGAGCAATAATTTACAAGAATAAAATATTTGCCAAATATTCTAAGATTTAACGTTTAGTTAATTGTCACCTAATCATAACCTGAACCTAAATCTTAATCTTAAGTTATGAAACAAAAAATTATGTTATATTATTAAATTAAGTTATTAAATTAATTAAGTTATGAAACATATGTGTCAATATAAGCGCAGTATACAAAATCTTACGGTGGATGCTTAACGTGGCTTGATGTCGCTATTTAAATTTTCTTTTTTAAACTACAATGATTGAAAATGTAAAAGACTGTTAAAATGCATCAATCGCACGTTATTAAGAACGAAAATAAGGACGTGAAATGAAGAGTTAATCTAAATAAACGTTTGATATATAAATAAGTTATTGAAGAATATTTATCAATGGCGTAACCAGAAATTGACTTAATAAAGGGGGAGCGTTTCTTCAAAAATATAAATGATAACTTTTTTTAGGTTATCACTTAATTTTGGTCTCCGATATTTGATCTCTAAATACATGTATTCAACGCAATAAATTCACTATATCGTCATAAAGGAGGGGTAGGTTATACCGCTAAACTCGCATCCTTAATCATGACAGGACAAGATAAAATGACAAGAAATTGTTTGACATGTTAATATTTTTTGAAACTTAATTTAACAACTTTTATTTGCTTCTGAATTAAACCTCATTTTATCTAATTTTTTGAAAATGATTATTTATTATTTCAATTTTTTGTTGCTTTAATAAAAATTTGTTTTCGAAATCTAGTTTTTTCAAAAGTTGTTGGCTTACAATAGTTATAGTGCTTGGTAGATTCAATCATTAATACCCTTTATTCAATTTTACAGTACGATAATGATGTCGAAAGAAAATATTATATTAATACCAGAGATCTGCAAGAGTTCGTATTTTTTATTAATTTAGTTTTCATTAAAATAAAACTTTTTTGAGTGACAATGTATAATTTTTTCTTGATCCTTTTATTATACTAAGCCACAATTTAACACAATGTACTCCTGCTCGTATCTCGCGTTGTAATTCGATCAAGGACATTGCATTAAGAGTTTCTGAGCATTTACTTGTTCGTGCTCAACAACTGCTTAATCAATCAGCAACAGGATTAAACACACAAAGTGTAAAACACTTTCGAAAGCCAAAAACTCATCAGTCAAGACAAGTACCTCTGTGCCGCCTGTACGCCTCCGCGAGATAACTAATTCTATATCCGCTTATATTTCATAGGCTTCAATTTAACGATTTAATGGCTTTATATGATAAAGCTTATCATGTTTTTATATGAATGTTTTACATATATTATACGTAATTGTATTACAATGTCATCAAAGCATTCACGGAATTCACGAAGATATAAACTTAGTGAATTACGAGAAAGTTTACTTGGAACAAATTACAGGAAAGTACGGTTTCAGCAGATAGCGTTGCCATTTTCAAACGACTTTTATTGAGTGAAAACTTATCGAGTCACATAGTGCTTGGTTTTAAATTTTAAATTTTTTTAATTTTAAACCTGTTTTAAAATTTGATTTCCTTTTTAGTAATTTTAGCTTATTATATTTTATTTTAAATGAAATGTATTGTATTCAAAAAACGTTATTGTATGTGTAATTTGTTTTATAATACCGGGCTAGTGTTAGTGTTTCGGCCTACGAGCCCGTTTTGTCAGTTCTTTATTTATTTCTATATTATATGTTTATACATCTTATGACAAATAAAAGATTTTGATTTGATTGATTGAGTACTTTTATTTCAGTTATTTTGAAGTCATAAAATAAAAAGCACAATATTCCACAAGACAATTATTGTTTTTTTGTAATCAAGTAGTTTCCAATCAAGTTGAAATATTTCCAAAAATAAACTAAACTAAATCTGTCAATAAAGCAGTAGAAAATAAAATAAAGCGTTACATTTGTTGTCTAAACTCTATTTTCTTAAAATTAACGATGTAAGCAAGCTAATAGAGAATTATACCAAGTATTTTGGCTTCTGCGAGGCCTGTACTTTTCGTTGACAAAAACAAGTGATAAAAACAAATTAACCGACTGAAACTGCAGGCTAATAAGATATTCGCTATGTTGCAGATTATGGCAATGCAATTTACAAATAAGGCTTGGTACTGTTTATCAGTCTCAAGCTTTACTATGGATAAACATCTTTAATTGTGTTTTCATTTTATGAAAAAAAAATTTCTAAGAAAAACGAATTATAAAAAACATCGTAAGATATAACACACAAACACATTACAACACATCACTAGTAAGTAGACACCTTGAAATAGACGGAGGTTGATCTTGGATGATTTTACTTGTTTTCGAATCAAAAAATTTAACACGTGTATGAGTTAAACATTTTGAAGTATAATAAAATGCATAATTTTACTCAATTTAAGAAAACATATGGAACGAGTAACTAGTCTCTATAAATATTGTTACTATTTAATTTAAGGTCATTCGACACATTTTTTACTACTATTTTCAATTATTAATGTGATAATGTGGCATTATTAAGTTATCTTATAACTTATACGATAGTGAAATTATTTCTATTTAGAATCGTGAACTGTTTTTCCAAAATAAGAAAACTTGTAAATTCTCTGAAAATTGAAATTAAGAGTCGTTACGACTGAAAGATATATCCGAATGAAACTGGGAAACTAAGAGCTTTATCTAAAACCAAATGCTCCATCTAAGATCATATAAGTAGCAGCAATATAAGATAAATGTCTGTTCGGTGATTTTCTTGCCAAACGTGAATTCATTTATCCAGTTTTTTTATAAAGATATATTCCTTATATTCAAACAGGCCTAGATAAAAAAAATAATTTAAAAGTGTTTTAAATGTTATTCATAAATTTTGTAAGCGTCAAGTTAGTTCGTTAAATTTAAATTTATAGTCTCCTGTTAAAAATTATTTGATGCGTCTATAATTGGGAAAGAGTTTCAATGGCAATATTTCTCTGGATGTAATCTTTTCCTGACAGAATTGTTCGTTGAGTTATCACTTGAAAACTGATCGACGACGCAGCAGTTTTGATAAATTATCTCATTTTCTACAACTCATAACTGATGCGATTATTTGATACATGGAGTCTTTATTTGTCTGCTTTTTTGACAATTTGTTTGTACTATTGACATTTTCTTTTAACTTTTGAAAATTTTCTTGCGCTTTCTATATTTATTCTGATTTGTATTGTATTATGAGCGTTTGACGCTTCAATCATGCGCTTATAAAATTTCATATTTTGCTCATATTCAATATCGTCTCTCAAATTGCTCTTTCATCGAATTCTCCTGTAATTTGTTTTTATTTTATCTTTTTCCTTTCGTGTCGTGTTCTCGTCGTCGTCGTCGCAATCGTCTAGTCATCATCGACATTTCTCGATCGTTATCACTAGTGAAATAGCTGTTAGCTGTTCAGATTTTCTAAATTAGTATCTAATTTTTTATTAGACGATAATCTAAATTCCCTCTAGTGAAATATGCAGACTATAGTGTAATACAATTCTGCTTAGTTATATTGTCATTGCATGAAAAAATAATTCGCATGTAGAATAAAAAAATCTTCATTAACATAATGCATTATTGAAAGATATTTATAAAGTAGACGTTGTATACCACAGAGTACACTCTTTAATGTTACCTTATAAAAATGTGCACAATTTTCTAAATGTAATCTGATTTGATGTATAATTAAATACAAATTAAATTACATAATTATGTAACTTCAAAACGTGACATTGATATCATGAGTGTAATATATGGCTTTTTATATACTACACGTAAAAAATGACTTACTTCATAATTGACTTAATAATTTACTTATTAAAAAATGGTCAAAGGACTCTCTGACGAGATATCATCTGACTGACAGTAATTATTATTAGGCTACTCGTGACTACAAAAAATACAGCGCATAAAAGCTGTCGAATCTAAAATCTATCGAATCGACACACTAGTATCTTCACGTAGTATTAGACATGCAGCAACTAATGATAAATGAAAGTACATCAGTTAGCCGATAATAAATTGAAGAAAATGAAATAAAATATGCTCTATTTCTGTTTTAGATACTACGCAATCGTGTATCCAATGAGAGCCAAGTTCAGATGTAACTCTAGGCGTGCTCGCAACGCCATTTGTTTTGTGTGGATCGCTGCTTTTATTCTGTCTATACCTATCTTATTTGGTCAGGTATGAACACTTTAAATAGCTACAATTGTATGTTATATTTGGAAAAAAGTAAACCTAAGAAAAACTAAATGCTGTAAATTCACTAAAATTATAATTTCAAATACATTTATATAAATTTATAAAAAAACAAATGGTTTTTCTGATAGCGAATTTGTAAAATATTATAATCAAAATTAATAAACAACATATTCATTAATTTGAAATTATTCATTAACACGTATATATTGAAATTTAAGCGTTTTAATTTCGTCAGCCAATATTTTCTTTTTAATTGATAATAGGTTAATGAATTTTGTTTTTAAAGGTCCAATTTAAAAGATTACCTTTTTAAAACAACGTATACGTAGAATACTTGATCAAATGACTGTTTGCGTCGAGCATTGACTCTTTGCAGCCTGAAGAGCTTTTTTCTTCTCTCGAATCTGATCATGATATTCTTTATTACATCCTTACGTTTTGTTCCTTGCTGTTGTTTAAAAATGACAGATTATAACGGCTTAGTAAACGAATATAACTTTAACCTGATCTTTAAGCCTATTGTTCTAGATTAAAACTAGACATCTATGATTCTATATTAAAAATAGACGGATCAATGTATTTTTAAATTTTATATTTTAAGACGATTGTAACAATAGATAATTATTGACTGTAATATTTTTCTCAGTAAAAGTCAATTATCTGGCGAAAAATTAAAAAAATGGGATTGAAAAAAGAAAACTTTCTTTCAAGACTTCACAAACTCGATGAAATTGCGACAAGCAAAATTACGGTCAACGGAAAGTTTTCTTTTTTATTCACTGAAAGTAAATATAATAAAGATCACTTCAATTTTTAGAATTTGTAGACACACATGTAAAAATAACTTCCGTCGAGTGAATCGGTTAAATTCTTATTTGTTTAATATTTAAGCGGCAACTTTTATTTTAGTGCAGCAACATATGCAAAAATTAGCAAAGTATTTGTATCATAACTAACGATTGTATCATATCAGTGATTTATCATTCACTTTTTAACTTTATAGATCAGCGATAATAGTTTACTTTAACAGACTAAAAACGATTTTAAATAAAACTGAGATATTATATTACTGATGTTATCAGTTCAAAATCACGCAATTTCTAAAAATAAAAAACACTCATCATGAATCCACAAAATGAAATCAGAAGTCTTCCTTTGAGACTACACTACTGTCTCCGAAACTAATTTTCCTTCGGGCAAAATGAAACGCTCGTCGAAGTCATTATCAAAAAATATCGGCGAATTTTTTGCGCCCAACTTTCAAAGCACTACCGCACTAATATACGGTATCTTTTTATAATCCTATCTATCGGATTAGAAAAACATATGATCGTCATCGTACGCTGGCCTGGAGCTATAGATTTATTTGATAAGCCGTTGTGAGAAAAAGGTAATTTAAATTGTTTACAATCGTGAATCAGCGCGTGCGATATTATTTTTATTAAAAAACATTATTTGCAGAAAAGAAGATTATTGATAATATTACGATTTTTTAAATTAACCTGATTCACAAAATGGTCTCCAGTGAGTCAGGCATTAGAGACCCGATTTGAATGTAGTTTGTACAATTTCGATGCTTACTATTTAGAAATTTGATATGTTTCTTTCTCACTTTTCTTGTTATTTTTTGAAATCGTTATAAGTTTTGCAATAAAATGGGACCATGCGATGCATTGTGCTAAGATGAGACTTATTGTGTAATGGACACGAGATGTACAAGCTTGCAATAGATTAGGCGAAATACTTCGATACATCTGCAAAATTTATAACTCTCGTTATTCATTTATTATCACTACTAAGACAAATAAATGAATAATACAATAAATATTACTTATACTAAAAGTGTATTTATGGTGTTGGCGTTATATTTCATCTTAACCAAGTAAATAAACATCATTTAAAACTATATGTGTATTTTCTTGCCAGAATTATCTATATTGAAATTTTCAGGTTCATTTGTTATATAATATGTTGCCAATGTGCAATAATCGATTAACAAGTATTTACAGTATATTTCAATGCACAGGATTAATTTTAATGTCAAATGTAATTCAAAGACGCTTATGCTTCTTGTAATTATCTGAATTTAATTAAAGAAAATAGTCCAAAACGAGAACGCGAAGGGTTAAATTGAGTCCAATTCAGTTATTTTTAGATAAAATAACAAATTTTCTTCTATTTATAGACAAATCTTTGCTATTCATAGTTTAATTATTACATAGTGACGTAGATGAATTTGGTTTTTATTGATAATATGTTAAGGCATTAAGCATCGAATCAATAAGTACGAAAAATAATCTAAGTAATTTTGGTAACTTAAATTCTAGATTGAAAGAAGCCAAATGTTGAAAAAGAATGTTGCTTCATATTTATATTCGGATTTGATTGTAGAAAGTATTAATGATTCTTACCGTCTCTGCGACAGATACAATTTTAATTTGATGTGTTTTAATATTTGTTTACAAATTTATATTGCTTTATAAAATATATGCTTCTTGTACTGTAGATAAGAAAAAACTAGATTAAATGTCTAGAATGTTTATTTTGTTGTTAATAATTGCAGCAAAATGAACATTATACAACATTTTGCTATATATAATCATGTCATAGGCTTAAATTCAAGAATTAACAAAAAAAACGTCGCCGCTTATTTATTGTCATCAGATGCATTGTGTTTTCAAGCCAGGAAGGATACGGCGGAAGGAATAAAAAAAATTCGAATCATCCCCCCTCTAGTATCCCTTAATAAATATTATTAGTATAGCTACTATTAGTAATTAATTATAATTTGCGTTACCAAAATAAAGAAGATCTCTACTTTGAACAGACAAGAAAAATTTAAAAAATGAAATGAAAACCATTAACATGGATTACAAATAAATTTAAGTTTATTTCAGTATTAAATTTCAAAGATAAAATTGCGCAAACTCATGAGATAATAAAAAGAAATTCATAAAGGACTTTTTGAACTTAATGATTATTTTTCGCATAAATAAAACGATATGCAGTGTAAAATGTAGTAAAGATTTTATAATTTTCGAAAAATATATTACTGATATATTGAATTGTTTAAAAGCAGTTTTTGGTTAAAGCTAGTTCAAAAATTTATTTTGGAAGAAATCTTCAACAACTACTAAAACGTCAAACAATGTATATTATAAACGTTGCTAATGACTGAAAACAAATATTCGTTAATATTCACTAAAAGAAAATGATAATGGATTACCATTAGCAATCCGGTTTAATATATCGTATCAGCAAAATGATGATACTTTTTCAGATTGCTCTCTAAAAGCTTTTGCAAGTTTAGTTAGTTAATGTCTCGATAAACGTTTAGGTGCACACGCTTGTCGGTAATCGTCGTAAGGCTTTCTGGTGCGAGAAGAAATGGCCTTCGTTGACGCACTCGATAGCCTACGAGGTCGCCTACGCGCACGTTGTCTTCGTGACTCCCCTCTGCATTATGTTGTACGCGTACATCAGCATCTGCAGGGAACTCTGGTCAATGTCCGCATGGCGCGCTGCTATGAATTCTGAAAGGTCAGTAAATAATCGTATTGAGTAAAAAATGCAATCTATTAAGATTGAATGTCTTTGTTAAGTATTTATGTTCTTGTTGTTTAGAAACATTTTCCTTGATATTAACAACGTTGTATATATTGATATTGGTAATTATTAATATTTAGTGTTGTTTTGCAGTATGTTCAAAGGCTTTAAAATGCAATATGTTTTCTTGTACGCTTCTGAACGCTAAGTAGTAATTTTAACTTTCCTATTTTAAGTTTAGCGTGTGATTTTAACGACTCGACTGGAGCTTAACATATTTGTTGTTGTCTGAATCAAACTTGTACTTTTTTATTTGTGATATAATCTTTAATGTGATATTGGAGTAATAAATTCGTCAACTAAGTAACTTTTTGTAATTTTCAACTTATTGAAGCAATAATTTAATTTCGAAAGAATATGCGCATATGCCAAAAATCGTAATACGTCAAAAATTATGATTTCTTTCTCTAGCGTCTAAATTAACGCTGAGATAGATTTTCTGATACTTTTAAAAGTATTCAAGCATAGGCTTGCAACGATGACTTTTCGTCCATTGATTTCAATGAAAGCCTGTAACTATGCAAATTGTTTTTACATTATATCATATTACCGAAGATTTTCCAGTCACTATGCTTATTAGAAACTACAGAATTGCTAAGAAAATCAATTCTTTACAATATACTCGCTCTACTCGCTGAAATTTTTGTCAATGTTTTAAATTTTCAAAGCAATGTTTTCAGAATTTTATGCTAGAAAAATATATTGCGGGCATTTCGTAAGTAATTGAAATCAATTGCAATTTCTTTTGTTTACCAGTTGTTCTTTTCTAAATGTCTTCGCGTAATAAATATTTAAGTGGTCTTCTAAATGTCTTCGCATAATAATATTTAATTTAAATAGAAATTCAACAGTGGATAACTTAGTAAATAATTAAATTAAAATATTTAGGTTAAGAAATACTTGTTGAAAAGATTAGAATTATTTTAATATCAATGAGTTATTGATTTCCTAGTAATATCATATTTTAAACTTTATCAGCTATAGGTTTAATTAAAAGAGATGTACATGTCCTTTCAGATTGGGGATTAGGGAAACAAATATATGAGTTTTTCTTTTATCGTCTTCTCTAATTAAAAAAAGCCTTACTATATCCGAAATTCGAAGAAAGATAAGTATGCTCAGGCGGTATCAAAAAACTTAATTTTTCAAAATCAGCTTTTAAATCACCAAAATCTGAGAAAGAATCTCGCAATTGTAATCGGATTTTTTTGTATTGAACCCATCTTTAGACTGAAAATTATAATTAACAGTCTACAAATGGCATGAATATGAACTACCATAGTGCCATTTACCTAATTTTATAAATGAAACTACGACAGTAAGAAGATATGTTTTGCATTGGTTAGATCTTATGAGATGTCAACTGTGACAGTATCTAGTACACTTGATACTCCTAGTCAGTCCTACAGATCACCCAGACTCGGTGATTTCAATTCTCATCATTTAACTCCAAACAACCAAGTTCAACGTCTCAGCATGAGTGTTCCGCATCCACTGAGAGCTCGAGTTTCATTTGATGATCGCAAGAAACGTAAACAAGTAAGTTATTAGTAAGAACTTACGTTTTTATGAACAAGGCTGTGTTGTAATTTTTAGTAAAAAATGTTAAAATAATTTAAACGGTAAATAAGAGTTCTGTAACCTGAAACTTTCTGTAGTTTAAACTTCTGACTTAAAAATACGTATTCAATAGCACACTAAAGAGAGTAAAATTTTGAAATGATCTTTTTTTATTCATATCAAAATAAAATTCTCTTGATTAATATTAATTGTGATTTCTACAATGGTTCATAGTATTACTAAGATTAAGTGTAGTTGAATTACTGCCATTTCATAATTATGTTTTCCTTAGACAAGAACATCAACTCAAAATTTTATTACATTTTAAAATCAAAGTTTTATCAAATCACATATTGCTTTTCTTTCCATATCTTGCGAGAGATAAATAAATATAATTGATAATGATTTTTATACTGCGCACAGGTTATAAAGATGCTTGTCATCATCATCGTTCTATTCGTTATCTGCTGGGGTCCCACACTGGTCGACAACCTTCTCGTCGCCTTCAAAGTCATCGACAGGCTCCACTACGGCATCCTTCGAGAACTCCGCGTCGCGTTCGCTATCATGGCCTACTCGAATAGTTGCATCAATCCCATCATCTACGCGTTCATGTCGAAAAACTTTCGCAAATGTTTCCATCAAACTCTCGGGACTGCTTGTATGTATAGAGACGTATCGGCGAGATGTAGGTTTGACGGAAAAGAGGATTGCATGAACGACGGGCCTGGGATTGCTTTGGGATTACACGAAAATAGAACGGCGATAGAAAAGGTGAAGTTGTCATCGATGATGACTACAAGTAGGATTATTTTAACTGATCGCTGTGGAGAGTCGGCGATGCAGCGTAGTCTGAAATAACTTGACATGAATTTGATGCTGTATAGTGAAATGAATAGGGAATCGTTGAATAATTACTTTAGATAATTTCTAGTTTATAAACAGAGAGGATAATCTTAATCTTCCTTAATGTGCGACGGATATGAGAGTATGCAGATTAAGTAACACTGTTTTTGCACTACAAACAAATAAACCAATGAATATAACATTTTTCTATAAGTGAATAGATAATGGTTGTTTATAACCTGATTGCTGCTTTCTTGAATGTATTGTAACTTTGTATTATATTTCATTATACTTGATTGTAATGTTCATTGCTATGCTATTGTATCTAATGCTAAAGTAATTTCTAGGATAAAACATAATTGGCACTTCCATAAGATTGGGCTACAGCCCAATACGAGGAAAATGGTGCAGGCATTTTAAAATTTCTTACATGCTCTAATCCTAATTAATTCATCAATATATTAAGGCTATTATTACTAATTTTTTACTTCTAAGGAAAAATTTTTTTACAGGTTACGACACTTCAAGTTAATTTCATTTCCTTAAACTTTAAACAGTTACTGTTTATTATACAACTTTCATTTAAGAAGATTTCTGTTTCAAATTAAGTTATACATCTAGTGAAATATCACGGGTTACAGCTAGTAACCCGTGAGTTAATCTTAAGTTATAATCTTTACTTTTCTCAATCTCTTTGCACATTCCTTTCTCATGTTAAAACACATTTCTTTTCATAATGAAATATCTTCTTATCTTGATTTCTGTTTGATATCTCGGCAAATATATGATTGCTCGCACTGCTTAAGTTGAGCAAAATCATTCATTCTTACAACAGTGAAAAGCCTGTAAAAATTCTTGAGTACCTGATTACGTATTTGTAAGTTTTCAAACTGTACGAATTTTAACAGTTGGTGTCTAACTTAATAAATAACATTATATTCGTATTTAATTTCATTTACAATGAAGTTACAAAATATAAATCAGACGCATTCTCTTTGGAGTCGAATCGTATTGTAATGATGTGACATTTTTCTAGTTTAATGCTTTTTTTGATCTACACTAATCTACAATATTATCGAGATTAGAACAAAGTCTACAATATTACCAAGATTAGATCAAAGTCATTTTTTAATACGAAATAATGGTTCGCGTTGAAGGTATAACAATAATAAAAAATTATTATATCTAAATTTTATTAATTTTTGAAAATAACTGTGATAATCAATTTATATAGTCAATTTATTTTTCAAACGTCAAACATTACAAAGACTTTAATTATTACTGAACAAAACAATTCTCAGCGAATCAACAAAACTCAATTCCGCGTTCCCAAGTAGAAAATTTAATATATCACATTAGCTGAGCGATATTATTTTTAAAAATTAGTCTCATAATATTTTTATTATTCTTACTCATAATTAAAATAATAAAATAAATAGTAAGTCTTATATATTGACTATAACCGCTATAATTAAACCTTTAAAATATAGCGAATATAACAAAGATTTTTTTAATAAGTATATAAAATTTTGACAAGAATAATTTTTCATAATGGTTACACCAAAAAATTCACCTTGATTTTGTGACTAAAATACTATCAGAGACAAATTTAAAGGTTTACTTAAAGATTTAACTTCATTGAAATTAAAATCTCCCATCCCAGAAAATTATCCTGTATCCGCCTGCGCGATTACAAATCATCAACTAAATGTAATTTTAAATAAACTAACCGATGACCTATCTAACTATATTACAACAATCGTACACAGTCCTACTACCAGGTTTATCAAAAGAAGTTTCAATACTCGCGCAACAATTACCCGGCGCTCTGGTTGCTAAAAATTCATCCCTAGACGTGTTACACACATGCTTGCGTTGATCAACTTCTGTTTGATTTTCTACAGCAGCCGACTGGCGATGCTGCATCAGTGATCCCTCAAATAAATCTACAGTGTTCCAGGGATACTGGTCGTTGTGACATTTAGCTCGCGTGCAGCCTTCACTGGACCCATAAGTTGCGCAGTGATAGACCACATTGGAGTCATCACGCGACGGGTAAGTTGTAGATACAGACATAGGGCGGTGATCGTATCGCTTTAGATCAACTTCATTAGCGTTATCTAATCTACGATGTCGGCTAAAACAAATTGTTCGATTCAATAAAATTAACGATTTATGCTGGTAAAGGTAATCCATTCTTTATTGATATTTTTATTAATGAATCTGTTTTGGATTTAAGCTAAATAGCTTGATATGCTTTTATTTAATAATATTTAATTAAATAGAATTTTTATGTAGTTTAATAGTTTAATAGTCTTCAATAGTTTTAATGTTGTTAACTTTGCATTTACATTGTTTGATATACATTGCATGAATTAATATACTCTGTACAGTGTATATCAATATATTTTTCATTACAATTTCTTTCAACATGCATATGCAATATTTCTTTGCATTTATATACATTTATATCTTTGGTTATGAACACATTTTTATAATTTACCAACAGTTAAAAAAGTTATATTAAAGGTATTTTAACAAAAATAAAACGCGATGAAACATTATTTTAAACAAAAAAACTTATTAGTTTTCGCTACACAAAATTTAGTGAGAATTATAAAGGTGCACAGAATTTTCTAATCTAGTAAGCTTCGACTCAAACTTGAAATAATTTTCAAGCTTAGAAAGCTTACATAATTTTGTAAGAAAACAAAACAAACTAACCAATGAATAAAAAGAACAGTAGAGATGAGAAGTAAAGCTCCAATGATAAAACCAGAAAGCACTCCGAGAGCTAATATGACAGCCAAACCTTAAGTTGTAGCACAAATAAAAGTAACTAGAAAGTTAAACTGCATGTACGAGTTATATTTATAAATTATAAAGTATAAAACATAACCGCGTAAACAACGGATAGATTTTGGTAACAGTAAGTACAAATTACGATTATTCATGAAAAAATATAAACAGACATAAAAAAAACTGAAAAATATCCACTAAAAGTGGGTTTCTTTATATAAAAGTATATGTTTAAATTACGAAAATTTTCTTTACATTAAAATTATAAGATTAGATTGATTTTCTATGTATTTTCTCACCATAAGAATTTGACCATCCTCCTGTAAAGAATGACCACGTATTTGCAAGCTCTTGCAAGCCTAGGAAAAAGTTGTATAATTATTATTAACACTACAGTAACATAGATAATGGCTTTAGAATAAGGTAACAAATTGTTTGTTTTACCTATAAGATACGAATAGGTAAAACAAACAATTTTACCTATAAGATACGAATAAGATACAACAAAGATTAAAATTTGATCCGATTCATGGTATAAAGAAGAAATAACTGTTTAACGAGTATACAGTTACAATGAAGTATAGTATTACAATGATAGTTAAGATTTTTTGAAGTGAGCATTTTAATAATTGAAATATATAGACGAATATAACATTTAAAAAACTCAAATAGTTACAACTTTACACGCAGAACCTTGTTGAAAGTCAGTGCAGTTGATGTTTTCAGGTCCAATCCATTCAGAATTAACACAGCGAAGCATTGAACGTCTCTCCTGAGACCCCTCGCACTCGACGACTATAGAATCCGCTGAACGGTTTACGACCGCACCCGGATATAAAGGTGTGACACAACCGAACACTAGACATGAGAAATATTTTACTCATATAACTTTAACGCAATTTAATTATATGAAATTTGGTTAAATAGTTTAGTAGAATAACTTTAAAAGAATTAAATTATATTAAATTTGGTTAAATGGTTTACTAAAATAACTGTAAAATAATTTAATAACATGCAGTAAAATCGTTAATTTATTTGTAAATCTCTATATATAGTTAGGCACATTTATACCCGGATAATATTATTCATTTATCTATAAATGTACAGTAGATCATTGATATCGTTTGATTAAAACAAATACATTATAATCTGTTATATTATTTTTATACAAATTAATTTTAATTAGATAATAATGTATTATTGCAATGACTATAAATGTAAGTAAGCATAGTATTATATAAACAAAACTCAATGTCATTCTGAACAAAGGAGAATGACTGCAAGATTTATAATAGAATCCGATGATATCATGATTATTTAAAAATAAACCTTTATTGTATTTATCACAATATAGTCACATGTATTCAGAAATATATTTAATTATACAAGATTAATAATGGACACATTATAAAGTTAAATTCTAATTTAGTTAAACATTTAAACTTTGCAGAAATAGTTGTAACGTCTTTAGAATAATATACAGTATATTTTTTATTAAATTAATAACGGGTAATCCCAATTTTAAATAAAAATGACATAAATCAGCATTGTTAGAGGATTAATTTGGTAATAAAATGTTGTAAATTCTAGCGAGATTTGATCATAATTTAATACAACAATTAAACAGAGCAACTAGGTCTAGTAATCTTGTAGGGTAAATCTAAAGACTTGTAGGGTAATCAATAATCAATAGTCTAGTAATCAATAGACTATTTTCTGCTTATTATAATAATATATGAACTTTTATTTACTGAAAAACAGCAGTATTTAGATATTAATGTAACAATTCTGATTCTCTGTTTTGTTGACAACACAATTAAATTCAGTAAAAAAGTTCAACAAGCTATTTGTTACATCAACAAAATTTTCATTCGAACTAATAATAACATCAAACTAACTCAATACAATATGATACAACAAAATAATCATCTTTCTCAGAACCTACCATGATAAAACAACAGAAAGTGAAGCGCTTCATTACTGTTCGTCTGATCCACAAAATCAACTTCAACGTTTCCACTAAACGACGTGTAGATATGTTTAACTCTCTCGCTTCCCGCGCACACAGTCAGTAGCTTCTCTTTCGACGATTCTCTGAGCGTCACCAGCGGCCGACACGTACCCAGAGTGACGCTACGATCGCGCGTCGTCGAAAATGTCGAGAAGTCGTAGAGAGTGAGATTGATTTTTCGCCCTCTGTCGGCTTGAATAAGAAATCGACAGCTAACGAGGCCGAGCGGCGGTAGATAGTTGGTCAGAAATCCTGATCGATCAGAGAGGTTAGCTCGATTTCTCTGAAGACATTCGTGCTGCTCCACTAATTGTAAAGAACAGCAACGAGAATTATAATGTTAACGTAAATATAATTTACAGTAATACTATTTTAATGTTTGATTATCCTTATCCCTATCCTTACCTTATCAAGGTCATGCATCACTTATAATTTTTAAGGAGTAACTTCCCCATCCTTTAGTCAATTCCTGGCTGCGCCACTCTATAGTGGAGATAATTAGATACAGATATAGATATAATATTTCATATTAATATTAATATTTCAATAACATTACTGTTGTATGATGTCGTTTTAAATATAATTTAAAGAATTGTGGATGCACGCATTTGTTGATTTGGAAGATGATAGAATTCTATTAAACAGAAATTCATGCATTTTTACAGCCGGAAAGCTGTAAAAAATGCATGAAATCATTTTATTGTAAATATCATTTTATTTGATGCATAAAATGCATATACATCTATTGTAATACATGCAATAAATGTATGAATGATAGTAGTATTTTATCAGTTACTACTCATATGCACCTCTTAACTGAACAATGATAACAAGAAATCTTTACAAGTTTGACAGCACACCGTCCACACACATTTCTTAATTACTCTGCAAATTTTTCCTAAAACGATTTAAATAATAAAATATGACGAAAATACAATTTACATAGATGAATTCTATTTGCAATATAGCACCTGCCTGGAACGCAGTGATAGCTAGCCTCGAGATAGGCAGTAAGATATTCAGAACATGGTCTAATCCCAAATAGCGCAATGTCAGCGACAGCGAAGCGACAGGTCTGGCGGCCTGAACACTTATCATCGACTAGGGACAAGACATCAGCCATGCAGCCCATTGGGCCGTACTCGCGTAATGCGCAGCGTCCCTCGCGCATGCGCCCGTAGCGAGCGGAGTCCATGATGATCACGTGATTTAGAGAGCATGATTCGTTAAATGTTTCGTATTGACAGAAATCATGCGAGCGTAGAGCGAGAGACATGTCTGAGGACAACGGCAGATCAATTACATTACGTGTGATATAGGATTGAGAATGCTCAGAAATTTTATTACTGTCTTCAAAACAAACATACAGTTACATTAAAAACTTTGATTAAAAGAGAGTAAACAAAATTGTGTAAAAAACAATAATCGAATATATTATTTATCAAATTCAATTTCAGTATTTTAACAGCAAGCATTAAGTTTAACCAACAAAACTTGTTGTCAGTGTTCAAGCACTAAACTTAAAATGCATAATGAAAAAAAACAAATAAACTGTCACTTTTAGTTTATATAACTAAGAAATTAGACATAAATATGATCGATATAAGCTTACCTATAACTGAAACTAATCCAGCAATCAATGTAAATGTCATTCCTCCTAAATTCTTCATCGAAAATTCTAGACAAAAACGGTTATTCATGTATACAACTGAAACTCTAAACTTTAAATCACATGGTCACACGACAGTACTATATATGCCCAAGCGGCTCGTTCAATGATTTGTCGTCCTCTGTCTAAACTGTCCGCAGCCGAGAGAATTTCAATGAATTATCCGACATCGCGTATTTTGCCTAATCTAGTAACTAGAACCAAACGATGACCGTCTTCAGCGACTCGCATCTGGATGCCGGATCGTTCAATCGTCGCGTTCTTTATTGGCGCCCAGCTTAAAATATGAGTCTCTCTCTAATGCATTTCACTGTTGAAAATAAGCTCACGTCAGACTCTGAGTGCTTTTCAGTCGGTCCTTGTATCCAGTTAATGGATCGCAGTGTTTGCGTACTTAGCGAAGACGCTGCATCGTAATCCTTTCTTCGCGTTCACTTGTCATATCATCTGGAGAAAATTAAAACAAAGTTTTACGGTGACGCGGGCTAATCTAGCAATATAGATACAATTTCGTAACCTTCGTGGATTTTTGATTAGTGTGCTTTGAGATGACAGAGTTTGGATTATTAGGCGATTGTTGATGGATGAAAGCTCGGGTCAAATAAAGCTTGTAGGTCTGTCAATTGTGAAGAGTCTGCATTGTTCTGTGAAGTGAACCATTTATAGTTTGACTTATTGCAAAATATTAATAGCAGGATAAATTAAAATATAATACTCTATATTGGTTTAACTAAAAACTTTCGTTTACATAAAGTAAGATAAATTTTCGTCTATGAAACTCAACAAAATAATTCCTGACCTGAATTGTCACAAAAACTCTAACATTGGCCAAAAGTAATCACAAGTTGAGAAAAACATAGACCCTAATATTTAAATTACAAGTTTCCTTATCATTGTAAAAAGAAAGACTCATGATGTCACTATTATCGTTACAAAAATAAATCACGGGCTCATATTTATATCCGTATCTCCCAAATCTGACTGTTATTGATCGCTTACATTCAGCGCCAGAGATCCAACAATCCAATATTCAACGTCAGCGAATGCAGAAAACGAATAATATTTACAGTGAGATTTCAAGGCGGATGAAAGCCATCGATGAACTGCCGTTCAACACCAGAGCTGTCCGAACGATAATAGAGTAAGCCTGATCTATCGACCCGGTGCAGCAAACAGCGCTCCTTCATAACTCTGCCTATTTCCTAAACCCATCGTTATTTCATACTTGCAACAATAACTTTAAAACTTCTGCAAACTAACTAGTGAAAAATTTCAAGCGATTCTGCTTCGAAATTTGATCGAAAGCTATAAGACATTTTAGTATATAGTTTTTATCACTGCCTCATAATTAACAGCAATATCATTAAGTAATTAAACACTATCTAAACTAGGCGTGCAGACAAAGTTTGAGAAACAGTGCGAACACTTGATTAAAGAAGTAAATTTATAGCTACCAAAAAGACACGCCTATGATTGAGCTGACTTCGATAAGATAAACACTATACCATATAACCACAAATATGACGCTACTTTTAAATTCTACTTGCAATCACAGGATAGTTTCATCGTATTAAATCGATACCTTTTTATGCCGCAGGTTATATATATTCTTCTGCAAAGCATCAAAATTTCTTAGCAAGCAAAATGAACGGGCTAAAAGATTAAAGCGTGCATTAACTCAATCGCAATTTTCCGCGGACCGATATATGATCGCGTTCTGTCGACTCATGAACGACGCTTATTAAATCGAATAGCTCTGCATCTTCTCTCGTCAACAGATATCTAAACCAGAGCGTCATGCGAACTGTAAATTAATTCCAATTGATCGACAATTTTCAAAGCAAACTCCACTAAGGTTCAACTGTAGGAACGCTCAGCTGGTTTATGGCTTTGCGTTGCTCCTCGTAGTGAAAGATGGAGCAAATAATGGACGATCGCGCGGGTGGCAAAATTGAATGAGGTTCGGTTTCACAGATCATAAAATATAGTATTTTCACGAGCTGTCTAAGTAAGAAAACAGTTTGTGCTTAGAAATTGTGGATAATTCTTTCGATAAAATAGTCGGATGATGGTAGTGTTTGAAAATAAAAGGACTTTAATTTAAACAAAATAACAAAATGTGTTGTAAAAGTAATTTCATTATAATTAGAACATTATATGGAGCAAGCCACTTTATATTTTTGACTAAATCATTTATGATTTATGTAGCCAAATGGCTATATTCGAATCAAACAGAACTACTTATTTTATTTGATTAAAAATCGCTTATTGTAATATTATAAAATTTAATAAATAGTTTACATTTTATCAAAATTATTCACAATTTTTGTCATAATTATAATGTGTAATAATAATATCGCCATTAGAAATAATAAATAAACAATAAATGTTTGAAATAAATAACGTAAACCGATGCTACGCTTGTAATATTAAAACTTACTTGTTTAGAGAATTTGAATTTCATAGAAATACGCTTTCTTTTTTCTATTAAAGTTTTTATTATAAGATTACTAATAGTAAATAATTTTGAAAAACTTTGATAAATGTATGTGTGTAAATGTATATGTATTTACGTAG
The DNA here is from genome assembly GCA_034700105.1 of Oconnorella tubifera. Taxonomy (NCBI): domain Eukaryota; kingdom Metazoa; phylum Annelida; class Clitellata; order Enchytraeida; family Enchytraeidae; genus Oconnorella; species Oconnorella tubifera. The sequence goes on from JAQIXG010000381.1 coordinate 26,104, forward strand.
GTTAATGCTTATTCAATTTAAATGATCCAAAATCAACGATTTTAAGTTAAGTGATAGCTGACGAATAACTGATTTAAGAACAATTATTAAGTATCCGATATTGCATTAGTAGAAGGAGCTCAGCGGAATAAGTTACTTATTATTTTAATATTGTCGTATTCAGAACGTTTAATTTAGTTTACTAATAACTCATAAAATTACTATTATTAATAATAACTTTATGCTTTATATCATATAATGTAATAAAGATGACATTATAATCACAACAGAGCATACATATTAAATAAATATACAATATTTACTGCATATAGCACTGGGTAGTTTTATTTGAATGTTTAATGTAATAATAAGCAATAAGAAACTGTATTTCAATAGAATACTATTGCTTCTAATTATATCAAAATATATTATAATCGACTCTAAACAAACAGCATTTCTTACTTAGTATTTGCGTGAATGGAAATTCAAAGTCAAACTCTTCGACTGCTAAAACTAAGACGGTTTTCTTAGAAAACGAATATAAGACGATAAGAAAGAAAGAAAAACGCTAATGGAAGTAAATATTGGATAGTATAGCTGCAAAGGAGAATAGCTAATGTTGCTGTAGTATACTGCTAACGGTGTTATTTCAGTTTTGAATCATTTGCAGTTTCCGTTATTTCTAGTATTAAACTAACGTGTTAGTTTTCGTTGTATCTTTTCTGGTTAATAGATTCTTAATCTGTGATTTGATTCTTAATAAAAAAATATATTAAATTAAAAATTTTTCAATGATTACTTAAATCGATGAAGCGAACTCATTAAAAATTCTAACTTATTATTTTCATTATTTTCATTGCTAGAGAATATAAATTATTGTTTTTTCTTCTTGATTTTTTAAAATTACATTCAAATTATTTCGACCTTGGCGTTATAGCACGATTGATATTCTGTGAACTTAATATTGTCACTATCATTTATTGTACTGGAAAAATCCTTTGTTTGATACCACAGAAGACTGAGCGAAACGATAGAGCACCGGACTCGGATCGGCAGATTTAAGTTCGATTTCGTAAATATTAACTTTATCGATAACTCGCTGCAACCCTGATTAGTAACGACAATTTAAGAATCTTATAATAGACGCTTAAATTAATATCTACGTCGGAGACAGTTTTTATATAAAACGGCAATTCGTGACAGTAAACTTAAATTAAATTAAATAATTGATGTTATTTTTAATAAATATGTCACATCCTTGAATTAGTTTTATTTTTTATGCAGAAGTTTAGTATTGTCTTTGATAAAGAAACTCTTAAGAAAGCTCTTTATTTTCAGCAGCAATAAACTGCAAAATAATTACTCAACTACCAGCGTTTTGCGGTTGGCTATGAGTATATATTAGGCTATATATGACCAGAAATTGTTTATTATTATATAGTCTTATTTCACATAACTTTTAATTTATTAAAAATTACAATAATTTTTTCAAAATTAAATCAGATTCATTAAATTCTAAACAAAATCGTTGATTTTATAATAATATAATTTTTTTAATCCTACTTAGATACTCAAATGTTATTCTATTTTTTCTTAATTGACTTGACATTCTCTATAATTCACATCAATCTTGCTCACTATCTATTTTCATTTTAGTAATCCTCAAACTCATCTATTTTCATTTGTGTCGCATCTCTGATGATAAATTTTTGACGAGTTTGAAGAAGCTGTAAAAAGGATAAGCTGCTCGGGGGCTGTGCATCAGTTTTTCTTCAGCGGATCTTTGACTTCATTTTCACAGAAAGATGCAATTATATTCTCTCCTTCTTTTCTGATGAAGTGCGAGAATTGTTTAGCATCATAATAGCTTAATATGCAGTTATATTATTGTACGAACTGCTTTATCAAATAGAAAAGTCATTCCGAATATTGTGTATTGAATTAATGTCATTTTTATTCAGTGTAATATCGGAATATATCTTCACGATTATTTGTATACGTAATCATTGTGAAATATTTCAAATGAGTGAAAAGTTAACGAATTAACTCAATTGTTAAATTAAAATTATTGTCTATTATGCCTACTTTAGATCTAAAATCTTATTTAGAAAATGTAACTATTGGTTTAGTGTATTAAATATAAATATAGTAACGCTCAAATAGTTTAAAAAGAAATAACATTTAATGGCAACTAAGTCAAACTACATACATTACGAGAATTTGCAAATTTTTGTCATTTATATTTACTGTATTACATAATTTTTATTAAATCAGTATTACAATACTCTCAAAAATGGTCTATAATAGCATGCACGACCGCAAAATGCACATTTAATCAATCCATCGCGACGAATCAACTTCAGGATCAAATCAAAATCATTACAAAGTCATCTGTCATTTAGTATCCAGACTCCAGTCAATATAAACGCTGAAATTAATGTAGATCGAGCGACTCAGAGATCCGCTTGTCTTATTAAGATCTTTGGCAACTAATAAAAATGAAAACTTGACTGTTGAAGGTAAAATATTTCATACCGCACAAAACATAATCGTTTAGTGTTTTTAAAATATGCGTTTTCTTAATTTAAATAATATGATCATATTAAAACAAATAAACTAAACTGTAAAAAGAAAACTATTTGAAGTAGGCCTAGCGATTATATAAACCCAGTTTCACTTATCATTATTCAAAACAAATATGAACAGTAGATTTATAAGTGCTGGTCACTAAGCATTTTGTACTTGAGAATTTGAGCGATAATGAAAAATTACTATAGAATTATCATTGTACGAAAAACGTAATATAGAACGTAAGCGAACGTAAAATTGGAATACTATGTCAAAATAAAAAATATTAATTAGTTATTTTCTAAAAGCTAATTATTCTTTTTTGCAAATAATGAACAAGCCATTACTTTATAATTACTTTAGAGAATATGACATTTCGATTCGAGGATATTATAATAGCATAATAACGAAAGCGAAGAAAAGAAATTATTATTCGCATATAACATTTTTAAGAGACTAGATTATTTGTTTTATAGAAAGATAGAAAAGTAATAATGAGATTTTGCAATATCTCGATAAAATGTATAATAAAATTAGTCACAAGACGAAAATATAAGCTGCTTTGAAGAATACGTCTCGAAGTACGTGGCATAATGTATTCATTTGAGATCTTAAGCAAGACGGATAATTATAGACATACAACAGTATCAAAATGTAAGTGTTCTGACAAACAGTATCCACATTTTTAAAGATAATACAATTTTAATCACATGTAGGTCCTATATAAATTATAATGAAGTTGAAAATTAAGTTTATATATGTTTTTATTACGAAGTATCCTCAGAGAATTAGTTGTAAACTAATAATTATGCAATGAATAAAAAATTGTTGCATTTAAATTTCGAGTTAATTTTTCTAAATTTTGATAAATGCTTAAGTAAGGCTTGTATACAATCTGCAGAATATTCTGTTAATATCAATTGAAATAAATACGATGATCTTAACTGAAATCAATTCAAATCCTTGAGAATAATGATGTGAATCATTGTACTTAAATTTGTACAAAAACGAATAAATATTCTACCGTGCATTTCGAATTAAGCAGTAGAATACGAACGAATTCTATTAGAACCAATATTAGATTGATCGACTCGTGAGTGGCGAACACTTTGAATTTATTAGTGTCGCGCAAATAAATCGTTCCATGCACAATCGGTAACTGCTTCGGGTAACAAAGATTATATTTGCAATCAAACTTAAGTCGAGACAAACATTGTCAAATTCATTTTACCCGGTGACTCGTTAGAATTTTGTAATAAATTATCAGTCTATTTATTTTATTGTCATAAATGTAAATCTTCTTCATTACCAAGAAATTTGAAACTCGAATAAGTTCATATTGAGTCCAGGATTCCGTAATTATTATGATCGCTTTCATCAATATTACAGATTTATATAATTTGTATACTTAATAGCAAATTGTTTTGATTCACACAGTTGCTTCTATTCAATACTAATTAACCAATTTAAATCAATAAAAACCCATAAATAGATAAAAAAAACACAGAGTGCAAAATACCACATTTTTTGTTAATTTTTAACATTGAAACTGTTGTGATGTTGATACATTTTTGCATCAAGATCAAAAACATGAACCTTAACAAATCAATAACAATTGAGTCGTTTTCAGTCGATTGATAATTTATTCAAGTATTATGATCACAGTTACTTTGAATACAAATGATGTCTAAAACTATCCATACTTGTTTGATCGACTGATCGAGATCATAAACAGAAAGTTGTAACTAAAAGTAAAGAGATAAAAAAATATAAAAATGCGACAAAAATCTTACAAGAAAACATTTTCAACAGGAAAAGTAAGGTCACGTTTTCGATGCACAATAAAAGTAGTAGTCACAGGGACATCAAATCTACAACTTTAATGCCATAGTTTTTCTGCCTTTTAACTTAGCAAAGAAAAGTCGCTATTTCTGACACTTGGTGTGTCACTGCTTACCCACTTTATCAATAAGCGATGACAGTTTTGTGATCGCGCAAAGCCTGGTTTTTCATAATTCTAGGCATAATCTGTCCATCAATCTTTATTCAGCAGAGGACATCATTAAAGCGATAAACTGCATAATGATTGAATCATAAAATATCATATCATGACATTTGCTGATGAAAATTTTACTAGGTGATAAGATAAAGAGATTTTTATAATCTTTTTATGGTAATAGCCAAAATTTAATAAAGTCATGAAATGAGAGCATTTTGCAAATAAATTTATATTCGGTCTTATTTTGAGAAAACTTTAACAGTAACTTTTAGTAGCCATTAATATTTATTATACAGAAAGTTTTGAGTAAATAAAATAACTATTCAACATTAAAAAAATATAACTCTTAAAAATCGACTCATCACACTTAAATTGATTAAAATATTCCAACTTATAGTCAATCATAAAATTTGTTCTAAAAGCGAGAAGTTAATTGCAATAAACTAATAAATATTGTTAATTTATACGAAATGCGTTAATTATTTAACTCATTTAACTCAAAGCAGTAATCTATCACTATGATAGATTACTGCTTTTTTACTTTTTTTCTAAAAGTAAAAAAGTAAAAAAAGCAATTTTTTTACTGCTTTTTTACTTTGAATAAAGAAAATATAGATTTTTAACATACATTATTAATACTACTTCTACTAATGCAATATCGGATACTTTATTAAATGAACAATAAATCAATAATTTTCGAACACCTTCACCAATTCAATCTCTAATCATAACCCCAATTAAATTTGAATTTAATATCAATTCTAGTTTCTAATGTAAGTTTATACCCCTTGATTGCAATATTATATTCCTAAACAGCAAACTCAAATATAATTTACTCGGCAAAAAAACTACAAGAACAACATATCTCAACAAATGACTGTCTACTAACTGTCCGTTTGCGGATACAGCCTTTTATTACAAAAAGTCTCTTTTAAACAATGCTTGAGTAGAGATACGACGAGGAATGTCAGAGTTGGTTTGACGAACCCGGGCCAGAGAAGTTCTGATCGATCTTGGCCGATAGTTGTTCAAAGGACAGAGACGTCAGGTTATGATTATCGTCTGAACTGCTGGATCGAAGAAATCCTGAGTTTTCAATACCAGACTTAATCGTGATGATCGATAATATTGTATTAAATTAAATGAACTAGCTTTATTGTTATTAACTTAAATGATTTCAATTTTACTTTATTTTATATTAGAGTAAATTCAATAATGAAAACCGGCAGTATAAAGGCAGTTTCCAAGTATGCATTAATATTAAAAACATTCTTATTTAATGAATTGTAAATCAATATGCCAATATGATTTTAAATGATTAAAAATGATTTCTACATTATTTGTTGAATTTTGTTTCGAATCTTTTATTTCAAAGATCCTAAGTTTTGGACTGACTCTGCTGTAACGAATTGATGTCTGTCTTTAAGCCTACAGACCCAGATCTGATAGTAGAGTCTTCATCATTCGACGATCACACCTTCAGTATAATTAATATTGTTTAATTTAATTAACCTAAAGTCGAATAATGAAATTAGTTAAATAATAAACTCAAACGTCTCGTCAAAGAAAATAATGTAAAAATGACCAAGTTTAATTATTTGGCTTAATTGGTGGTTTTTAATTACTGGTTATAATTACTAGAAGGCATAACATAATTATATAAGGACTAACATTTTCTGGTAGGAATTCCAAAACTTAATAATTCTTTTCTCAAACGAATATTTTACCCTGTTATTTAATTATAAAATAAATTTGAATTATATGGTTATTTTAGAACTAAATTTTTGCTTATTATGTAACTATGGCATATAACTAAATGTATGCTTAGCATTACGACACTTTTCCAACTTTGACAATGAACTGTTACATTCATGAGAACAAACACTTTATTCATTTTATAACAGCAAATATATTACTCCATAATTATTCGATTTAATTTCACTTGCTTTGATGAGCACTTGCCTTTTTGATAATGGTAAAAACAAAGTTTGCGTGAGAGAAATGAAGCGGTTTAGAAAAAGAAGCAATTATGAAAGTGCGAAAATAAACTGCGAAGCAGGAAGCATGAATTATTGACAGCTAAAGCGCTTCATCTTCACCAAAGCATCTGCGACGAATAATAATGTGCTATAACGGCTTGGCAACCTGTGAAAAATTGACTCGGAAATAATGCTCAAACTTCGACAAACCTTGATGCTATGAAATCGAAAATGTAATTTCAAATTATTATCTCAAAGGTGATCTATTTTATGCGATTTTCGCTGTATTTTTTCTATCTTTGATCATGCGTAGTAAAATAATTGACATAAATTTGTCTACAGTGAAGTAAACATTAATGTTTTGTATAAAATTATAATCCTACCACTGCTGCTTTAGTCTATTCTAAGCTTTTATTCTATTTTTTTCACATGCCGATAAATAATACAACTATTTCCAGAGCAAGGGAAAAATAAGTTATTAAGTCTTGTGGTTTTATACATTACAATTCATGTTAAATTGTCTTGGAATTAATTGATATTAAGTTAACTTAAAAAACTGTAATGATCACTGAGATAAAATACAACGGAGATACGTACGATTACATAACTTTTACATTCCATGATTTATCATTCAGAAATTTATTTCGTTTACAAGTTTAAAGTTTAATTTTATGATAATTATTACGAAATATTTCCTACATGCCAATTATGATCTCAATATCTTCGATCAGCACCTCCTCATCGATCCTTCCTCTGGCTCCCTCTCCCCGCACAGAGTGGCTTCGGTAATAACTCACGCAGTAGGCCTACGTTACTAATTTTCTCATCTTATAAGTTAATTTTTTAATCGTTAACGTTCACAAAATATATATTCCCATATGATTATAAAGTATCTTTTTGTATCACAATAGAAAAGTCTACGTCACTAATAACTTTGACCGGTCATGTGATCAATACAGCTCAATAGAACAATAGTTTGACGTCATCGTTAGAAATAATTTATTGATCAAGTTTAGCCCAGAAAGGGACAGAAATATAAAATATTGTATATTAAATGTTATATATTTAAGTATACGCAGTTTTAGCAATGCATCAGTCTAGTATTAAGGGGCGATCAGACCGAAGGGTTTTGGAGACAGCTTCGTGGAGCGACATCGATGCCGCAGAAAAAATTGTGTTCACACCGATGCGACCTCAAACCGCTTTTCCGCCGAGTGATCGATGTCACGTGATAACTCAAGTCATCAGTTAACACATTCAATACTTGTGACGAGTTATCTCGTCACATAAAAGGTTCCTCTCGTGTACTTGTGACCTGTGCAATGGATCACAAGTAATGCCATGACTGGATGCACTGTTACAGATTACAGTCCAAATACAGAAAATTAGTAGATTACTGAGAACTTGATTCACTCACATCCAGGCCAGTAAGCCAATGCCAAATGTTCCATGCATAGGGGACCCGTGGTTAGGGGCCATTGAGGCAATTGACAAACTTTAACAATCTTGAAAATATTGGCTTTATGTAAATTGAAAGTTAAGTTTTTTCGTATAACGTTCATAACTTTGAACGAATTGAGACATCAAAGTGAAATATGGTAGTTATATGTA
>JAQIXG010000382.1:0-34236 GCA_034700105.1 Oconnorella tubifera
AGAGAGAGAGAGAGAGAGAGAGAGAGAGAAATTAAACTTTTTAAATTATACACCATAAATTTAAAAGATTGTAAGATATTTTTTGAAAATTATTTGCTAAAAAAGGTTTCATTAAGGTTGTATTAATGTTCTTAAATATTTGACACTTTGTAAGAACTGTGTTGATTTACTTTAGGTACTTCAGACATACAGAATTGAATACCATGGCGGTCAAGAAGTGGGTATGCTGAATCGAGTTTTCACAATGCCTGATCGGCCTGTACGCATACGTTTTATACCAAGAAATCAAACGTAAAAAAGAATATTCAAGTATTAAGAACAAGAGTAGCTTACTATAAATGAATATTCAACAATTTAGGATTAGTTTGAATATACAGTGTATATGAGGCTTGTTTCATTGATATAATCAAAAGCTGAGATACTATATAATCTGGTTATTCAGTAGGGTCTAACTGTGATTGATCGGTTAGGCAAATTCTGAATTAAAACGATTGTCAATAATAACGTAAACTAAACAAAAAACTAAACTGTTCGTATATACGAAGTTTTTGTATAAGCAAACGTATACTACTAATATTTTGAGCAATGCTACTTAGGAATGAAGATGGAAGATAAATTTTCGAATGTCAACATAAATAGGTATACATTCAATTTAATTAGTCAAATTAAATTAAGATTCTAAAATTATTTCGTAAAACGTAAGGCTTACAAAAAAGATACACAAAAACGAAAAAAGAAAGTAGACAAAAAGCTGACGTCATTAGTTTAAAGTTTGTAAACATTAAATTGATTTAAATAAATTTAAGAAATATTATTACTATTATTATTTTATTAAATATTATAATTTTATTTATAATTGTAATTGAAGTTAAAATTGCATTAAGTTTAGATGAGTATTATTCAAGTAAGGGTAGCTGTTATTACAATAACCGAATTGGCATATAATGTTAACACATATTTATTAAACGTAAACAAACGTAAATAAAAACTATTAAGTAAGAAAATTCAGATTTAGGCTACTGTATTAATGACTAAAATAAAAAAAGAATACTGTAGCTTTTTAATCGGTATTTTCGACTGCCTTTAGCTTACATATTCTATAACTGAGCAATTTACAAAATAATGAATAGTAACTGCTGAGGTCTACTGTATTAATTGGAATAATGGCATGGTATAATGACTCAGATGAGGGCCTGGGGTGACTCGGGGGGTCCATTACTGCAACAGGGCCTACTTCATCGAGAATCGAACTAGCGAGTAAGTACAAATATTGGAATATGTTAGAATTTCACTCAAAAGATGGCGATTATCGAATAAAATTAATATTCGTAATATTTTTATCTGCAATATTATAGAATTCATTATTTCACTAAATGAAACTCTTATTTATAATAAGTACAAAATAAAGTATATCGTGAAATATTAGTGCGAGGAAAGAGCCTTGGCGGTAATTATTGGTGTATGAGCTATGTAGAAGTCTCTCACCGTAGCGGCTTGTTAGCTCAGTTGGTTAGAGCGTCGTGCTAATAACGCGAAGGTCATGGGTTCGATCCCCATACGAGCCACTTTTTGTTATTTTCTGGTCAAATTAGCTTTCTGTAATTAACTATAAGTTATACAGACTAGCACTGTAACAGTTAAAACGTCAAATCGATTTATTTGATAATTGCAGGTTTCTGATGAGTACTTATCCGCGTTGCTAATTATTTTTTTATTAGCATTGTTATTGTCCTCTAATATTAGATAAGAAGGTCTATTTACTATTATCGTTAATATCAAATGATTACTATATTCATTTATTGTAAGAAAATTAAACATTCTAGACTTACACTTCTCTATTAACAAATGTTAGGCAAGAAAGAGACAGATCCAAATTTGGATTTGTCTAAAAATTGGGGGGGGAATGTTTGAGTTATAAAAAAAACTCTAATTATTCAACGATATGAACCCCAACAGCTTTTGTACAAAGACTAATTTGCACCTCGGAATTGTCAGGTAGGCCTATCTGACAACGTACGGTGCGTTAGAAGTACAGTATACGATACGATTTGAATCGGTAGAAAGTTTTAAAATTCTCTTTCAAAATTTCTCTCCTTCTGTCCACAATTTTAGTTTCACTTTAAAGCTACAACGCTTAAGGCTTTGTAGGTGTACTTAAAGTAATATAAAGCTAGAGATCGAATGGCTTGTTAGCTCAGTTGGTTAGAGCGTCGTGCTAATAACGCGAAGGTCATGGGTTCGATCCCCATACGAGCCACATTTTAACTAAATTTAAACGCAACAGCCCAGATATTTATACAACAATAGGCAGTTTTGCTGCAAAAACAGTTGTAGTCAAGCATATCAATCGTCAGAATTAGATATTTTATTGGCACTCTTTTTTATCCCACAATTAAATTGTAATGTCACATAGATTCCAAAAGGACTAATAGTTAAGAATAAATTTAGGTTAATTATGTTTTAATTTTAAAAATACACTTATTTTGCAAAATGAATGACGAGGATTACGTTTTATGATTTTAGAAAGACAATACGAGAAAAATAAAAGCAAAGCAGATATGAAAAGTGAAATAACCGAGTTAAATTTAATAACATTAAACAAATGCGTACATTCATTATCCTCAAGATATCGCTAAATTACAACTAGAAGTTTAGATTATTATTTCTATTATTATCGTAAGGACATTTGTTAGCTTGTCGCTTAATATCAAATTATTTTAACTTCATAAAGACGGAAGAAATCCCTATCGTTATTTAAATGCTCCTTCATCAAAATTATTGACACAAACACATATACTGAGGAAACATTCATATAACGAAGTGACCATTGTTAACTGCTATCATTCCGTAATAACTTAATCCTATATATACTTAAAGAAAACGTCTTTACGATTAGATACAGTTTGTATTTCCATTTGAACCGGCCGTTTCAATAAAAATGACAACAGCTCCGTCGTGTATCCGTCTAAAAAGTAAATCTTTCTTGGTTGGATGCCCTGATGAATGAGTCCTGCAATTATGACAAGATTCTGTCTGCGTTTTATAATGACTTCGGACACAAAGAGATTGTGCCAAGTGCCTTGGATGAATCGACGAATGAATACGTCTTCAACAGTCGTTTCCGTAACATGCTTCTCTTCACCGTCCAAGTTACCTGTGCAAATTTTCATTTAAATTTAAATTTTCATTCTACTGTCTAGTAGAAATTTAATTCTTGAAAAATAAAATATCTAACAGATAGATATAAAAATAGTTAAATAGATGAGAAAAACGTTAAATAAAACTTATTCACAATGATGAATATCCTGAATTGAATTGTGAGAATTCAACAAAAATTAAGAATCGACATTGACAATTGGAATCAAAAATCTCTTATTAAAAGTAAACAATTTACAATAATAGTTTATTTTCATTTACGATGAAGAAGCAATCTTGATTTCACAGTTATTTTATAATTATATATATTTATAATTCAGTAAAATACATTTCACACAATCTATATTATCTCATGATCTTTATCATCACTTCAATTCTTTTAACAACTAACACTAAGTGACAGACATGCGCATGTTAAATTTGTGCAGAGAATATGGAATGATAATGTCACATTCTGCCAAGCGATTTATTGACTTGATATACTAACTGGCGTTCCATGAGTTCCATGACTTGGTGACTCCAATCAGATGCGGCTTCTGAGCTTGTTCGTAAGTCAGCGGACGACTTCGATTCTTTGTCGTCTTATAAACACCGCTGCGAAGATTCTTCTCACACGAGATTGTTGTGGAGAAATATTTCAGCGCAGTAACATCACTTCGTAAGGTGTGATGTATACTCTCTAATATCGGTCGCTGGAAAAGATAACACATAGTACGAGATATTTTAATGCCGACTCTGCTTTAGCCATATTTACATTTAAAATTTAAAATAATCTTAATAAAACTTAATTCAATTTCAAAATATTCGCTGAACCTTAATCAAGAGGCTATTCTCTCCAAAATTGAAGGACTACTCGATTATTGTAACAGTATTTACGTAGATCCTTATTTTAAGGTATCAAAATTACAATTAATATTATAACTAAAATCAATCGCAAGTAAATAACATGTAACACACGTTTCATAATGTTTTGTATATAGTTGTTCCTGAAATTTAAATAATACGGCTTGAAATCATCAAGGCTTATTATTTACTTTAGTTTATTTATTTATTTTATGTTAAATAAATAAATAAATTACCTGAAAGAAAAGACGTTTACAAAAATACAACATTTTTATTCTGTGGCCTTGACTTATGAAACAGTAAAAGTATTTCTGCCTTTCCGTCTTAGATTGTAAACTTTATCAATAACCGTTACATAAGAGTGGCTAATATATTGCCGTATCAGTTGTAAGCAAATTATGAGAACTACCATTCTAAACTGTCTGTAGATGATTATTAAATATACGATATTGTTAACGAATTTGATTTACGCTGGTCATTAAACTTTAGCTCTAGATTAATTTAAATGTAGGGTATATAGGAGTACTTATATTTTCTAGGATACAATTATATAAATCGTGGCACATATTTTTTATATTTGTATATTTGTTTATTTTTAATAAATCAGTTTCTCATTTTTATTTGATATTAATTTAGTATAAATAAAGTTTTTTATATTCTTTTTCTATATAAAATTTTATAATCTTTTTCTAATCTGAATTTTATGACATTGTATATTTATGATGGATGTCTTGAGTAATGAAGTAATTTGAGTTAATTTGACTCAATGCGTCATACATTGTCAATTACAAGACTATATAAACGGCTGTACGAATAATAAAACAGAAGGAACCAATTATATTGGATCATATTATTTAATCTACAATTGTTCTAAAATAAACAACCCTATATAAAGCTATTTGCAGATGTTAATGCTTCTGAAATTATTGCCATGAATTGCTTCTTCTTCTTTTCCAATCTCTGATCCGTCTGGCAATCCAACAGGAAAGTAAGATACCAAGAATCTATGAACAATAAAAAAACCTTATATAATGTTATATGCTTCACAATACGATATCCCAATAGATATTACAAAGACTTGTAAGTGAAAAAACTGAAGTTATTATAAGCAGAAAATGAACCAAAGTGGTAAAAGACCTGGAGACTGCAAAGTCCCAGTGCTATGGTTCCTAAAAGAAAGACGTGATGCCGTAGAAATTCTTCTAGAGATCCAATACAACCCTGAAAAATAATTTATAAATACAGCAAGATTTTTTAATCTTACTTTAGCAATTTATATAACATTCAGAGTAGGTCTATTGTTTCTTGTTTTTGAAATAATAGTCAATTTTTAATTGAAGTCTATGATAGATTCCAATTTCTTATTTCATACATCTTTTCTCTAATCTGATTAACTTTGTCTAGTTCATAATAAGTCTATAATATAAAGATATACTTACTGAGTATATCTATTACTAACTATAAAACATCTATTACTCACTGAGTAATAGATGTTAGAAGGATGGTCTGACTCGCTGGCGCATCCTGGTGACTGGGTCTTACAGCAGCTGTCAGGGACCCTCTTCCCTGATCCCGTCCAGTCCTGAAATGATCCAGCTCCGCAGCAAAGAAACTAAAAAAGTACATAAGTTGATCAAAGATACAGATATTTTTTATAGGCATCCCTTTCATTCAGTTAAGAACTTAATATTATAATTCATTTAATACTCTTCAAAGAGTCTAAAGAATGAAAGTAATTGGATTGAAAAGGATAATAGAAAAAATATGGAAGATAGCAGCTGTATTTTTGTGAATGCCCATCTGTAGACATATCATGTTGAGCACTGTGTACATAAACATTACACACAATATACTGTAGAAATTTTATAGTTTTCAAATAGCTGCATAGAATTTAGTGTCATATATTTAAATTTTTCTGCTAGATTGTTAATTTCTATGCTTTTTTCTTACTTCCGTATGCATATCGTCGATAGCCTTAGTTTTCATACTGTCCTTGGTATAGTATTGCAGCATTGTACGGTTAAGATTTGTTATCAGTTCTCTTTGAATCTGAAAAGATGTAATTATACCTAAATATTATGTCATTTACAATAATTGATTATAAAAATAAATAAATAATTATTCATTAATTATTGTCCGGTATAAGCCTAACTATATTCGTTTTAATTGCACATAGATTTATAAATACTTAAATTACATTTATAAACTCAATTTTAAATTAACTGTTAACCGAGCCATATAAAAAATTCTACTTGTGACAATGAATTATAAGTTTTGTTTATAAAGTAAATAAATGATATGAATTACTTTTATTTTATATAAGTAGCCTAATATATAAATTTTAAACAAAGTCCTAAGTATTAGACCTACCAGTGACCAGTAGATATAAGCCATGATGCCAGTGGCAATCTCAAACAAAAAAACAACTCCCAACAGAAAAGCATACTGAAATATATAATAGAATAAACAATAATTATGATTAGAAATTCGAAATTTATTTATAATGTATATAATAAATTCTTATATTAGGTAGGCAGTCTAAAGTTTCTTTTAGCTTTAAAAAGTCACATAGCCAGCAGCTCAAATGTATTTGCAATTGAAGAAACTAAGTTTATATTCAGTTATCATTGCACTTTAACTGCTAATTGACATAAATAATATAATCAAAAAATGAGCTGCAGAAGTTTTTTAATCAGTTCTTTTTGTAAGAGTGATACATGCAGGAATTGCATACTTGTTCGACTAAAAGATATCCATTGAAACAAGATTAAGCTTTTCGCTATAAGTTATATTATAACAGTTATCTCACAAGAAGAAGACATCGTCGATGTCCCTTAAAAGCTCCGTAGCAGCCGATGGAGAAAACGACGATAACGACGACAGCTCCGAGAGAGACGATGAGGTAGGAAAGAGTCTTGAAAACAACACCACTCAGTAGAGTAATGTAAGAATGTTTGTAGAGTATCGTCCACACTCCAAGTACCAGCAGTGTGCAACCTGACAACTAAAACAAGACACTTTGATAGACAGATCGACAACTGAAAGAGAGAGAGAGGAAAAGGGACAGACAGATAGACAGAAGGACAGAGTGATAGAGAATTAAAATTAAAACTTAAAAGTGGGTAAAGCAGTACCATGAGAACAAAGTTGAATATGAGAAGAAATGTTTTGAGTGTAAACAAGCTACAGCTGCACGTTCCAGTAGTCATACTGTTTTCTCTTTCCGTTACCTTCTCCATCTTTCCCGCTGAACGTGCGGCCATTGTGAAATCTAAACAATATCTAAATATTAGTTGAATTTATATCCAACACTTCAGATGATGTTTCAACAATATCAGCTCACAGCTAGCATGAAAGTTTCTGCCGCTATGTGCCGCTGCGTTCTATCAGTGGTGCCACTACGTATGTGCCGTATATGCCAGTCAATGACGCCACCTGCCGTCAGTAAATAAGAAATTATACCATCTCTACTAAGAGTTTATTATGCACTACCAGTCACAAGGCAAATAGGATATATCTTATTATTAAGGATTCATACTTTTGGTTGAATATTAAGCATAAATATTATGATTTAATATATATTTGATTGAATATTAAGCATAATTATTATGATATAAATATTGAATTAGCTAGTAAGCCTAACTACAGTATGTAAATCGATATCAAATATTTATTAATTAAAAATATAGGGCTTATTAGCACGCTGTCGAAATACAACGATTATTCAAGAACCAACAACAGTCTGACTATAATCTGTCTCGGAATACAACAAAATCCTCGTCTAATATTTTCTATCGAATCTTTCAAAATAGTTATAAATTATTAATCAAGATGGTCATTAAATATCGTACAACGTATATATAAGACATAAAAGTATGCTTAAATACTAATTATGCTAATCAAAATTAAAGTATAGGCCTATGAGTTACTGAAATATATAAGCGATAATAAGTCATATATCCAGATTCGCGCGTAAACGGAATGTTGCACATTTACCGTCAGTTGTTACTTCAGTTTATCAACTGTTTACGCCTACATTTACTAGCCTACGCCGCAAAATTGTGATGTTGCCGCCCTGATGCTGTAAGACAAAACAATCTAAGTTTTGAAATACGAGTCGAAAAGATTTTCGTTCTCTCCGGCAGCCATGAGGTATGCAGATGCAGATAGCTCTAAAAACAAAGTCTACTTCATACGTAGCATTTCTTTTCTCGTTAATATCGAGAATTTCATTAATTTTATTTAATCAAGCATATGTGCATATGTTTGAACATATCGTCAGATCTGGGATCAATAACCTGTTTCCATGGCACTTCAAAAAAAGTTTTTGAAAAACTTTGTTACACTGTTTCTTTCCATTCTTTGATAAAAAGGAAAATGCTACTTTTAACTTTGATCTTTGGAAATACTTTTGAATTTTTTTTAATTCCATAAAACAAGAAATTGAAAAAGTACAAAGTTTAGCGTTTAGTTATCTTCTTTGTCTATAAAGATGAAAAGCTACAAAGACAATGCACCATCCCTCTTCGACTTGCACTGGTTGAAAATAAAATATGCACCGCTTGCGGTTTTTTTCAAGCTCGCTATTCCATCACGTTTTCTTTAGATTATAAGCAGGAGAATGCATGACGATTACACCACTGATTGAGATACAAGACCCCGAAATTATTATTTTATATATAAAATCAACCGTGTTTAGTAAAATAAGTAGATCACGTGTAGAGTTTTGTATTTATTCTACTAATTTTAATGACATCTACAGATACATATGTATTGGTTAATTGTATGGTTAGGCCAATAACAGGTTATAAATATAATTATGTTATTAGTTGTGAAATTCATCGCTAATGATTTGCACAAACTTCATAAACATCCGTCTAGGCTATTATATTTCTCTATATTATAACTTCTTGACACGTTTATTTTGAATAGGTCTAAAATCCGATCCTCAAAATCTCCCCCTCCCCCCCCCCCCTCTTTCCTTTCAAAACTGCAATTCGCTGCTCCCGAATAATTATTGCAACAGTATGACGCCTCGCGTTAATAGATGAAGCACAGCTGTCTGCAAATGAAACGTTCGATAAAAAATAACTCCAGAGAAAAAAGTTGATCTATGTTTTTATATTCCGACTGTTGGAAAATCTACGACTTTGTGAGCATTTCTACAAAAGCCAGATGGTACAGGAGAATGGAATGAAAATTTAAATGCATCGAATTTTTGAAGTTTTTGGTCGATGAGAATTAAATTCAATGAAAATATATAATAGTTATGAAAAGATCATGAGTGATAATGCATTTGTAACAGTGGGATTAAAACAAGATTTCTTAAATATTTCTCCAAATTAGAATTTTTATTGTGAAGATCAATCGTCTAATACATGTACCAAAATGATAATGGGCCAGATTCAAGTGGGGGCAGATGATTGCACTATAATAAAGAGATCGGCTTACAAAATGATATGCTAATGTAGACCCTTTGTAAAGTTTGTAAAGTAGAATGTATCAGATTCTATAGAATCAAATCCCGTGATAACTTTTTTGTTGACCCAATTTCACATAACAATTAACAAAATGCACACTTATAGGCAAGATACCGACAATTTATGACAGGAAGGGAAAGCGTTTACATATTTCATGAATATGAACATTGTAGGTACTTCAATCAACACCAAAAATTAATCACAAGACAATCTGATTTATTTTACTATCATACTTGACATAATAAATAACAATATAATAACAAATAAACAATAATTACCGATACTTGCTATGATTGCAAGCCCATTTATTACGTAGAACAACAATTAAAATTGAGCGTTAAATCCTCATACGATATATGATTGGAACTTTTTTTATCAGCTAAACGATTTAGATGAAAATAATTTTAGATGCAATGAACTTTATTCGAGCTGTAAATACGCTCAATATCTGTCTTTGGCAAAAACCACTAAAATAATAAATGTAATAATTAATCAAATAGAATCATTCTATACTTATGAATAAGGTTATATTGTGATGTTTTGTATTAAAGTATAACCTGTAGATGGCAGCACTTGTGACCTCGGGTGAAGTTGTCAGTGGTGTACTGGACAAACTGTCATTTGTCAGTAAGGTAGCGATTTGTTTAATTATTCATTAAAATATCACAATATTTAGAGAAAATTTACAAAGATAGGCTACTAACATTCATCATTTTTCTATTAAGAAAATTTTGATTCAAGCTTTATATGTACTTGGTTCGTCGTTTCAAATGCAGCTTATTGAAGTGTAAAGTAATAATAAATAAATTAACCTCGGTTGCACTGTATAAAGGTTGCAATATTAATTATTAATAGTGGATGATATATTTACTCTTAATCGTAGTTATTTTTATAGAAGAAACTTGCTTCGATTTATTAGCTTGAATTTATTTAATTGTATGTCTTGGTTTTCAGCTTGTGTTGCTAAATAAAGCAACTGCTGATGATGATCAACCGATGCCTGGATATATGTATCAGGAAATTAACAGTATCCTTCAACATATTCATCTTAGTTAACTTCATTTCGATGTAGCTTCCTTTTTGAATCCATTGATCATATCTGACGAGTAATAAACTAGTCGATATTGGTTTAGATTTCTCTAAAGTTTTAAAGTATAAAATTAATTGTAAAGTTAGATTTTGATTTAGAATGAATTCATTTAAAGGCGTTAGACAATCATATTATTTAACTGCTTTAAATATCTTGTTATGATTTCTTTAACTATGCTGACAATAGAGATTACATTTGAATCAGGGAGCTATTGTCAAGATTTAGTTGATTGGTTGAATAACAGACTTGCTCAAAAATCATGCTACGTGAAATTAAAGGTTAATTAGGGTTAATTATACTTTGATATTTTATGTTTAGATTATTCTACAATAAAGTTTTATTAAAGTCTTAAAAATGTACAGAGTTTTACTGCAAAGGCTTTGATCTATTGCTAAAGGGTGCAACAAGTTGATGTGAAGTTATGAGATCTACCCCCACTTGATCCTAGGACTTGATTCTTGATTCGAAGCCTTTAAAACAGTGATTCAGAATTTGAATAAAAACTTATTCAGTGATCTGAATATTTCTGGAAATATTAAGATGCTTAACACTACCGTGTTTAGTACTTTCTTCCATGTCATATTTTTATTAAAATGCCTGACTAGGAACAACGGATCCAGGGTTTGAATCTCATCCTATTAAGCGCATTTGTTACTTACTTGTTGCACCCTTTAATGAAACGCCTGTATCTACAGCTACGCTTGAAATATTGTTTGCAAAAGATAACGTTAAACCAAAAATTTAAAATTTAATATATTTGCCTGTTTAGGTTCTTCATATTATGAAACATCTCGTGGCCAATGGACATCCACATTTCAGACAAGAATTAAGAAAACGATCGCAAAGAATTGCAGAAGCAACCAGTTAGTTTAAAGATATCGGTTTATCGAAATCGTAACTTTATAACAAGTTCTGTGTTATTATGAAATATTTTGCAGAATATGTATATAATAATTCATAAAATGCGTACGAGTAAAAGCATAGGATATAGAATATGAATTGAAGAGATAATTATAAAAGCTAACTGAAATAATTAAGGTTTCATTATGATTATTTTAATTGTTTCGCGTTTAATTAAAATGAGTATTGTTTTTATAATGTAGATTATTTTTTAATTTCATTCATTTATATATTCATTAGATACTCATCAAGCCATATGTTATAACTAATTTTTTGATAAAATACAATTTCATAATTTTATCAACGTGAATTTTATCATGCTTTGATTATAATGATTAGTTTCAATCTCTGATTCTCAAATTTTCTTGAAAAAATGTTGCGAAGATTTTATTATTTCATTTAGAAAGCAGTGGACCTCCTGATGCACTACGTGGCAATGCTCTTTATCTGGCCATCAGACAAGAGGCTAAAGTTAGCTGGTTATAATGCTATTGTTAAATTCCAAATGCTAATGATAAATTATAATCATAAAAAGATCAAAACGCATATAAAAACATTAATAGCTGATAAATTGTAGTAATTGCTGCTATAATACTGCTATGTAGTAATATAATATTTTTATGATTATTGCAAGCTCTGACTGTAATTCAGCAAATTATAGTAAGGTACAGTTTATATTAATTTATTGTGAGACTGGATACTGAAAGTCTTGTTTATTTGTATCATTATTAATTCACGTTTAATATAAGGTAAATCATTTTTGATGTAGTAGCTATGGTTTTTTTTTCATAAAAAGAAAGTTAGATTTAGACAAAATATAAAATAATTTAGTACGCAATTACTTATTTAGTTAAATTTTCTTCTATAAGCAATAGATTTGTGTAATAGGATTAACAGTCAGAATGATTTAATAGAAGTTGAGCTACAATGCACTGTTTACTATGTATTTTATTGGCGTCTTTTTCTATTGTGACTATAATGTATTTATTGATATGAGTTTGCTGGCATTTTTAATTTAGGAATTATCGGAAGCATTATTTATGGTGACTGATGACGATTCATTTGTATCTCCAGTATCTGCTGCTAAACTTTCAGGTTTTACTCTTTTATTATTTCTAGATATTACTATAAAGTTAACAGTTACTATAAAAGTCTATTTCAATGTGCTATAATAAAATTTCAATATGAAAAGTAAATCCTAAAGTAATTACTACAAAATACGTGAAAAGTTAATTTTACTTTACTTTTGAATTGATTTTATGAAACAAACATCGAGTTTATGTATTGTTCAGGTTTAGGTGGATCTAGTAATGTAAGTGGTATGCAAGGATTTGGTTATTCACCACAAGTGTCTGCCAGTGAGTCTTAAATTATCAATTCTTGCTTAGTTAATAATTTGTGACTTCGATATTAATTCTATTATCTTTATTAATATTATTATTTTTGATATATTTATTTGGTTTAATTTTAAACAAAATAAATCAAATTGTGTTTACAGAGTCAATCAGTGATTCAGTTATTTCTGGATTTCGCGACATTGTCGAAAAAGTTACTGATATATCAGATAAACGTGCTGATGTGACGTTTGTTCCTACGGACACTCACTTTTCCAATTACCGTCCCGCTAATGTAATCCATGCGTTTAACACTGAAGAGTTGAGTTTTAATCAAAAATCTCAGTCGAAGCAACATTTGAAGCAACAATCACGAACTATACAGAGTATGTATTGATTTTAAAAACTGTTTCAACTAACAAATGTTGAAAGTTTTGTAGTAAATTAAATATCTTACTAAAGGTTAATTCACTTTGAAAAAATTAACCTTTAGTATTAATTAACCTTTAGTTAATTAGTCATTGGAGACAATGACTAATTAACATTAGCTAATAATTTAATATTATTATTATTTATTAAAAGATTACTATAATCTTATAATTTGAAAGATTACTACTTATTTACTTTGAAAAATCTTTAAATATTTATATAAAAGAAGAGATATTACATGAAAGAAGAGATATTTGGCTATAACCCATCGTATTATGTTAAAGTGTCTGTAATTATTCGCTCACCAATTTAAAAGGTGTTCACTCATCATTTTATCTTCTTTTTGTTGAATATTGATGTTATTAGACAAGCGATTACTTATGGATTGAATTTTATATTTTCAGTTTACAACACAAGATGTCATCATTGACTGTATCTTACAGTGATTAATAATTATATGCATTGTACAATTACATTTATTCTATATATATAGTCGATCATGCTGATGTAACTTTAATCGATAAACAGACTGACAACAAATTTGACTGATCATTTCAGTTTATGCCGATTGCGTTTAGGACATAAGAAAGGAGTGGCTGGAGGGGGTTGGGATGATACAGCGGATGATCCGAGTGAACAAAGTTCATCTCTCGATGTTAGTAGTGATACCGGATGTATAAATCTTTGTACTAAAACGGACAGGTTCCCGTAAGATCTTATCGTTTTTAATTTATATTACTCCGCTAATGAATGAATTTTTAATTGTAGCATTTCTTTGCGTTATTGTTTTTATTTCTTATTGTTGTAATATATTATTTTAATAGTCCATTACATTCTGAGTAGCGACGATTCTTTGTCAAAGAAAATTGACTTTGCTTGAGGTGAAATTTGAACATTTACTAAGTTAATGTAAATTATACGATGCATTTTATTACAGCTTTTATGTTATATTTTATTACATTACATTTGATTACATTACATTTGATTACATTACATTTGATTACATTACATTTTATTACATTACATTTGATTACATTACATTTTATTACATTACATTTGATTACATTACATTTTATTACATTACATTTTATTACATTACATTTTATTACATTACATTTATATTAAATTTTTTAATGCATCACTTGTTTAGTGACGCGCTGAAAGATGATGATTGGCTGATAGAGAGAGATGTCGTGAATCGCGTCATTTCTGTTGATAATGATCAGATGTATGCAACACGAGGCGAACTCGGTCAATTTATATCCAGGTAAACTCATCAAAATGAACTTAAATCGTCAATGGAAGATAGTTTTTATTTGTATAAATTTATTCAATAAATTTGTCTTTTTGTCATAAATTATCTTAAAATATTGTAGTTTATTTTCTGCAGGTCTAGTGATTGGAAGTAGATAGAAGATTTTGATTATTTTTGAGTTTATAATTTGCGTATTAATTTCTATGTATAGCTGTCAAACGATAAACTGTGATAAAGTGGTGAAACTTCTTAATGATTTCTTCAGTGACAGCAACAAAGTAAAGTCTATGGTGAGATCTGTAACATTTATGACTTCATTGTTTTTGTATAAAAGTATGATAGTACTAGTGATGTTCTTACAAATGAAATTTGAAAATTAATTCAAAGTAATGTCGATTAAATTTTAACTTCAATTTAATTAATTTCAGTTTAACTATTTATTTAGTTTATTGCATCGGGTTTATGAATAATATTTATTTCATACACATTAAAATGTTATTTGATATTATCTGTCAATGAAATTTAGTTATAATCAAACTTTAAAACGGTCTTTTAAATGTTTAATTTCAAAGAAAGTCTATTGTTATATACCTTAATACTTCTACTGGATTTTTAATATAAAGATAAATACCGAGTAGAAATTAATCAATTCGTTGATTTTTGAATTCATAGAGGTCACTACTCTGCTTGGAAACTTTACTGAGAACAGATTTAGTCAGCATGGATTACATTGCTCAGAAATGTTCAGAAAATCTCATTCAGCTTTATACTCAATCAGATTGCAATGAACTGAGACAAAAAGCTAGAAAGGTAACTTTACAATTATATCTAAATAATTTTTTTACAAAACAAAGTTAAAAAATTCAGGGCATCTTTGAAATTGTTGTATTGCATAATTAAAACTTCTTCTGTATTGTTTTTACTTGTGAGATATTACAGATCTGTAG
Source organism: Oconnorella tubifera (assembly GCA_034700105.1). Lineage (NCBI taxonomy): Eukaryota > Metazoa > Annelida > Clitellata > Enchytraeida > Enchytraeidae > Oconnorella > Oconnorella tubifera. Next base: position 15,435 of record JAQIXG010000382.1, read on the forward strand.
CTTTAAGCCGAAATATTTCAAAATTAAATTGACGTTGTGGTGCATTACGGATCCTGACTCTATTCTATCCTGTACTACTTATAATTATGATAATTCTAACAGCTTTATAAATATATTTTGAATATATTTTAAATATCGTTTATTATTCGAGATAATTTGATTTACGTTTTTATTGATTTTTCAGATAATTAGAATTCTTGAGAAGCTGACCCCGAATCAAGCTGAACTTTTCACTGAAGTTAAATCGGATAAAAATAATTTAATAAAGGAAAGATTAATTGATGTAAACGCAGAAAATAAAGACTGCAATAAAACTGATTTTCAAACTCTATCAGCTGAATTTGCGCAAGAAGTTTCATAAACAATTCCATAATTCAATTTATTTCTTTGTTAGGCTTCATGTTGTATATAATGTTGATGTATATTGAAATTGTTGTAATAATGTGAATATTGAGTTCAAATTTCATCTTATTAGTAATTCAGTTACTGTATAATTTGATTTTCTGTACATTAAATTACAATTACAATTAGTACATTGGATAATATTTAGTTTATCATCCTCTCATATGCAATAAAAAATTTATAAGAAAGCATTAGTTATATTTATGATATATTGAATGCTTTGCTGCTCGCAAAAAATATAACTGATTTAGTTAAGATAATGTATTTTCATTTATTGAAACAATAAACCAATAATATACTGTAAATATTATTGCAGCTAAAAATTATAATATAAAAATAATGATCATAACAATATACAAATAATCAGCAGAAACAACCACACTGTTAATCAACATAAACAATATACATAGTAATACTGTATACTATATACAACGAGCAATTACATACTAGTAAGGCGATATAGTCCCAACTAAAAATTATAACAATCGTATGAATACAAAAAAAAATTATATACTGTATTATTGCAATACTGATAGGTATGCATATATATATACAAAATTAGATACCGAAATATAAATTCTATTTAAAAGTAGGTTGTACCGATTTATGTCACATCAGCACAAAAAATGCTATTTAGTGATAAGACTAAATCACACGAGACATTTAACAGCACAACATGATATTACACGAATCATATCTAGCATCACTGAAATACCATTAATAACTGTATTTTTTAATTCCAATATATACTAAATCTACTTTTTTAATCTGATTCTATTTTTTAGTAAGGCTCATTTCCTGAGAAAGGCCACATCCCTCTATCATCTGATGTTGCTCTTCAAGACATCCAGTATTTCCGTGTGATCAAAATCTCGCGCTAACTCTAACGCTGTCGTGCTTCCCATGACCAGTGTTGCATCAGCGCAGTGCGACATTAACAAGCGCACTACCTCAGTGTGACCTGAAAACGAGTGTTCCGAAATAATAAACATATATTTTATCAGGCTTATATGTCATAAGAACAATCATTTGTTTTGTTTGAGCCTTTGTGTATTTATTGTAAGTATATTGTAATATTTTATATATTCCTACAAATTAGAGTAAAATATTATTTTAATACTAATAGTATTTTAAATGAAAAAATCATTGTTGATTGACTAATTAGGGCAGTGGATACATTCGAGACTTGAATGAATTGGTAGCTGATCAATTTATTAGGCTTTATTATTCGCCTTAAAACTATCCACTCAAGAAAATGCTACACATTTCTTAGCTATTGCAGTATATACTAAAACTTGCATATTAATATTTAAAAAATAAAGAATATGTATGGATTTTAAGAGAACATTGAAAGTTATTTACCATGCATAACAGCCAGATGCAGTGGTGTAGCATTGTCACATTGATCGTTTGCTTCATTGACTTGAATATCTTTTGCAGCTAGCAGCTCCTTGACAAGAATTGAACTGCCAACATTTGCCGCTGCATGCAATGCAGTGTTACCACTGAGCGCTATTTCATTTACGTTTATACTTTGCGATACCTAAAATAAAATCAATTCATCACATTCTCAATTACATATTATAATACTTTCACTGAAAATACAAGATAAATATTGCAATCCACAATTTCAAAGAACTTTCTGTGAACCGTCTAGATGCATTATTTAGAATAAATACCTTTCAATTCTTTCAGTTATATCATTAAAAGCATTAAAAAATATATTACAATAAAAGACATTTAGAACCTTGTAATAAATAATAATATATAAAATTTATAGTGATCTTAAAACTAGATATTTGGAAACTAGATGAATAATAGCAATTGTACCTGAGATATAAAAAAGTGCAGTACACTTGGCTGATTAGAGATGACAGCATGAAAAATGAGAGACTTTTTCTGATCGTCACATAACTTTGGTGACACTTTACCAGAGTGCAACAGATATTGTACAACATCAACAAAACCTTTTCTATAAACAAGAATTCAATGAATATTAAAACTATATCGCAAATCACACATTTTTGTTGCTAAATGTCACATCAGCACAAATGGTAGCTTAGTGACATGTTGTGTAATGAAAATGCATAAATTTTTTAACAAATACAAATAATTTAAAAAATTTACATTTCCAATAAGATTTGCTAAACTGACTAAGAAAAAAACGCATTAATGACTTGATTCACAAATTTTAAAAACGATTACAGTTTAATTAATTACAACAAAATAAAATTACAAAATTTGACTGACTCTTCAAGAAAGATTTATTAAAAAATCACTAACCTAATTGCCTGATACATTCGCTGGGCATTTATAATCGCATATGACTCAGATTCCAAACTATCCAACACTTCCGAACATTTCTCAGCATTTTTTTCCTCTCCCCCCATACGTTGTTTGGTAAAACCCACCAAAGCTGTCCACACAGTAACCAATGCCACTGATCTTATCGCTAGAATCCACTGAGCGTACTGAGGAATCAAAGTCCAGCATTTAACGTCAGATAAAAGCATACGATATCTTTCACTCTTTCCCGATGACAAGATTTCAAGATAATCAAGAAACAGGTAAGAACCTTTAACGCCGAGAAGTTTATTCGGATGTTCTCTGAAAACTGCCGCAAGAAATGCCGAAATATCTCGCTGATGAAGTCGGCCACATTTCAGACTTGACTCGAACGCGAGGGATAACTGATCGAGGAGAAGTTGATGCTCAAGATTGATGACGTCGGACTTGCTCGATTCTGGAACATCGGAAAGCCAGATATGAGCAAGTTGGATGAAGTTATCGCCTTGAAGACACCATGTGGTGAGGTGGGAGATTCTTGTACATGTCTGTTCCAACCAGATGGATACAACATCATCTTCGATACAAGACAGAAGAGCATCGTAGTTTCTATCAGCATAAGGCTTTAGATTACTTGATGGTTTCTCCACTGATGTCTCAGTGGAAGCATCCAACTTGCTTTCATTTTCATTCAAAGTTGGTTTCTTCGGGAAAAAAATAGAACTTCTACAAAGTTGACTTGTTGTTGATGAATCGAGTTTACAAAGATTTTTCTCAGCAGTTTGTTCAGTTTTTAATTCAACCGGAGGCAATGGTTTAATAACCTTGAATGGATAAGGTTCAGAAACATCAACAATACGAACTGAAACTCTCTTTTCAATATTATTTTGAGAACATTTGGACTTTAAATTAAATCCACCAGGATTTCTCTTCTTTATGGCATCATCAGTTGAGGGAAGTCTGTGAATGGAAATGCTGGATTCATTATTTACTAAACCACTGCTTAATTTCTGCCTAGCTGAGAAAGATGTTATTGAATTAATGTCAATTTCTTCGAGCGCTAACCGACTGAGATCCTTTGGAATGTCGTCATCTGAACTGTCATATTGTTCGGGATCACTTTCTACAACATTGAGACGCGACACGCAAATCAGCTCTCGCAAATCTCTCACGCCACGACTCATACTGTCACATTTCTATTTTACATCATATCAAATTTGGTCAATTTGTTCATCAATCATGAGCAAATTGTACATCTGAAATGCATAAAAATATCGCCTTTAATGCAAATTGCATGCCTCAAATCTTAAATATTTCTAAATCATAAGATTTAATATAAATATCTTATAAGTCATACCAGATCATAAGAAGGGTGCGATGCAAACTAAGTAAAAAATTATTTTATAGTCTCAATTTTTGAGAGGCAAAATATGCAGAAAGATTATAACTTATAATTTAACTTATAACTTGTTAAATAATTTAAATATTTAACAATAAGTTAGGAAAATAAAATCAGGAAATTAACAGACACCTATATTTTTAGGAAAAAAATTAGGGCCACCTCCCCCTCCAACCCCATGCGTCAATATTATCTAATATTATATTATTCTAATTATTACTATTAATTAGTAATTAATTAGTAATTGACTAATTAGTAATTAATTAGTAATTAATAATTATAAATGTAATTAATAATAAATGTATAATACAATTAAGACATGACGGAAGTTTTGTTGGGTTACCATGTACACAGTTAAACGACGATTTAAATTATTTGGGGCACCCCACCCCCATCCCTCAAACAATTTTTAGTCAGTTTTTATAAAAAATGTTACTAGAAAGGAATTAGATTGTTTTAGATTTATAGAAAAAGAAAATTATAAATGTGATTTTAATCATTGAAGATTTTAATCTTCACCAAAAAACAGTCAAAATCATAGAATAAGTCCATTTAAAACCGAATATTATAATAAATAATAATAAATAAAGCATAAAATCAAGTATACTAATGAATTTCCACATTAATTTCCACATTGAATGATTTCCATAAAATTCTGACAGAAAATCCCTCGCCTTAAATTCTTATTGAAGTTCTAAGAAAATAAATTTGTATTTAAAATTTTATTTTTTTTAATTTTATGTTTTTATTTTAATTTAATATTTTTAAATAATTTGTTATTATGCTCTAGGGTCGAAAATATTCAAGATTTAGATTTATTTAATTTGTATTTATTTAATTTTAAATATATGAAGAGATTATTGTTTATAATGTATAGAATATGTGATTATTTCTTTGGTATTGCATAAAATGCGATTCTGCCAGAAATTATGGCTTGGCTTACAAATAGTTAATATGCGAACAAAAAGAAAGTCTGTTTGCCAGTGCCGGATTTAGACCTTGGGGGGGCTGAAGCACTAGTGCAAAAGTGACCCCAAAAATCAGATTGTTTTTTATGCCATATCGAACATTTCACACGTGATTTTTAAGGTGATGAGATGACCTTTTTTTTGTTTTGGTTATTACCAATTTTTTTTGGGCTGACTTTCTTTTAACATTAAATTTCATTCAACTGTAGGGCCTACAACAGACATCATTCAAAAAATCCTTTAAATCTCGGGGGGCCCCCTTTGGCCGGGTGCCCTCAGCACGTGCTGAAAGTGCTTCAATGTAAATCCGGCCCTGCTGTTTGCGTATTTAAAAGATGTATTTATATACCTTAATGATTATAGTATGAAAGACCTACTATAATCATTAATGCATTTAAATACTAATTAATCCTTGCTTTATGTCGATATAATGGTATGATGGTTACTGAACAATGAATAAGGAACCTGGATGTTTGTTAAACCTGTTTTTCACTGGTTTAATCAGCTGAGAGTTTTTATACTTTTATTTTCCAAGAAATGACCAATTTATTACAACATGTATTTTGATGAATATTATTTTGTACGTCTAGTATTTTTTGTCTAAAATGTTTAGATTATTATTGATCCGAGTTAAATCCATAAATATGGACAGACATGCTGGTTTCATTGATGTGATGGACAGTACAGGAGATGGATCAAATGGAGACAGTTTGGCAATGGGGCCACTGTTGCCTGCTAATCCTGAAGATACTACTTGCTATTGGTCTGTTTTCTCAATCAGTCATCATCAATTTTAAAATGAACATACTAGTGATGTGCAGAGTTATTCACTGTAAACTTGAAGCTTATAGGCAAACTTTAAGTCTAGTTAAAGCAATGTAATATTACTATAAAAATTAAAACACTTTAGGACAATTTTGATTTAGTAACAGCACTTTTTGTATTTTATAACGATATCTTCTCAATTAGATTTCATTCTGAGTTCAGCTGAGATTTTTAAAATGAAATAGATACTAAACATAGTTTACATAGTTATTATGAAATTCTTTCCTTAATATCATCAATTATTGTAATTATCAAATGCTAATAACTGGTAAAGTACTACGAAACTTTGATTAAAATTATAGTAGCTAAATAACCACTAGAACTTATCTATTACCTGTAGTGTTCTTTTATTTAATATCATTAAGATTTTCTTATTTTTTTATACTTTCTACTTCAGTGGCAAAGATCGTGATCTAACAGTTGCAGAGTTTCAGTGTGGAATGTGTTTGCGTTATTATCATGAGAAATGTGTTGCGTGTATTCAAGGGTCTCTATTTAGATTGTCTTCTACATTTTTATTAAAATTATTAAAAATATCTACATGTTTTGTTACGCATCTTTTCTTATATATTATAGGCTGCAGTTATTTTAATATATTTTATATCAAATTACAATATTATATATTGTTGCAATAAGGCTAAGAAGATATTTTCTGCGTCTTTATAATTTTTCTGCTGAAATGATTACTTTTCTACTAAGAATGGAAATATTTAAAATATCTGTGAGAATTCATGATTAGATTTGCCGATGGCTGCTTTCAGATTGAAGCATTAGGGATATATTATAATCATAGCTTGTTATAATCTTTATAAGATTGTTATCGTTTTTGTAATCAAAATGTTTCTCATATGACTTTTACGTGAAAAAGTATGATTTTTATATATTTTAACTTTTTGCCGGGCAGCTTATTGTTCAGCAATGAAGTATATAATACCAACAATTACTGTTTTTGATCTTTTTGCATAGTGGTAATCAATGACTAAATTGTCATTTATAATTCTGCAAGGCTTTGTGAAATAACTAAACAAATATAGTAGTGCCAGAATCGTATGAAAAAATAGCAAAGCTATCGCTACAAGGCGATCTAAATCTACTGATCTTAGATTAAATGTATTAGCTGTTTTTATTCTGTCATCCATTAGCATTAAATCTTGCATAAATATTTTAGGAGTTGCGTTCCATTCATGACAAACTATCAGTTTTTTTGCAAGCGATGCAGCGGCCAGGAAAGTTTTGCCAAGAAGTCGGCAAGTAATGGCCAGATGTGTTTGACTGCCATTGCAAATCTTACTCAGATGCATAAAGGCAGAAAGTTCTTCAGTAAAGATAAGGTACTTAGAGTATCAATTTTTTCTCTCAGATATAATGTTTTTCTAAAATCATTTGATAACCACTTCTATTGCATTCTGTGTTGTGAATTGGCAGTTTATTTAATGAATGTTGATTAAAGATTATCTTGATTTTAATCGTTCGCTGATCTATGATTATTATAATAATTAGAAAATGTATGTCTATAATTTAATTTATATAACTAAACTATGTACTATTACATAGAGAAATGTTTGCAATAGTAAACGCAATAATACAATGCCTTACAATTATAGACATTGTATTTCTTGACAAAAATCTTTATTTTGTAAAGAAATACTTTGTAATCATTTGAATGAAAAGAATGGAACATTTTTCTTGGTTAAAATTTAATGTGATTGTTTTTTTGCTGCTGTATAAACTAACAGGAGATATTGACTTATATAGAAAATCATTGGGAACAATTAACTACGGTTGTACGAAAAGCTAGAAACACTTTGCATTCATCCATTGGAAAAACAATGGTCTGTATTCCTTCTTATTTATTTGTTATATTGAAAGAAATAAATGCATAGAAATATGATAAAACATATTTGAATAATTAAAATGGATGTTTAATATGTCGAAGTGCTGAGAATGTGCGAAAAATTACTTTGAAAGATGCTATAAGTTTAAATTAATTTAAAATAAATATAAATCAATATGTTTAATCTGTATTTTATGAATGGTTTACATTTGTAAACCATTCAATTTGAATGGTTTACGAATGTAAAGTTTTATATTGGGTGCCTTTAACTTTCGTGTTGATTACGGTAGATATATAAATACAGATTAATTTAAAGCAACTTTGAAAGAAATTCGTAGATTTTTAGGATATAGCATCATTAATTATTATTGATAATAAATCTTATGTATTTTTTTCATTGCATTTAGGAACAAAAGTTAGTTCAAGCTTTTATATAGTTTGAAGTTAAAATCATATACATCGGATATAATCAGAAATATATATTGCCTTTTGTTATTTTTATTTTTTGAATGTTTTTACTTGTTGGTAGTTGAAAGATGACGTTATATTCATGTCAAATGAAGATGAGAACGGAGAACAATGCTTTGGATTAATTAATCAGGTAAATGATTACAACATTATTTGATGTCTCATTTCTTGTAATGTTTTATGCGATTACTGAGCAATGCTTAGTCGTCGTTATTGTTTAAAATGTACTATTTTTTGATACTTTTAACTATATTGCTGAATCTACATTACCTTGCATGAATTATTTAAACGAAATTATTGTCAAATTAAGCAATTTAGTAAAAGATGCAGCAAGTTAGTGAAATATAACTGATCGCAATTTTCTTCTTTAATTGTTTATGTTCACAATTGTACAGTTGTTTTATTTATTACTTTACAATTTTTAGCCGTTTAAATCTTTGCGCACCTTTTTAATACCATTTCTTGTTTTTGCATGCCTTTTTGATTTGCTCAAGTTTTAGCTATTTCGATAATTCTTGTTGATTTTTTAATTGAAATATTTAATTAACAAAACTTTATTGTTGTAGGATCTACTAAAGATTGGTCCAAACTGTGAAAGTTTGTTTCGTTTGACCTGCGTTCGTCCTGTTGAACCTAAACAAACAGTTGCACCGGAACGTAAGATTATATTCTTTTATTATACAATTAAAAATATTTAAATTAATATCATTTGATTAATAACAAAGGTGATAAATTTAATGCTAATTTTTGTTTGAGTAGATCTTGTTTTTAATTATTTTGGTGTTGCTGTTGTACAGCAAAGAATCGTGCAACTAAAAGAAAACCACCTGGCGATACTCATATCACTGGAGTGAAGCAACGCAGAGGGTAATACTTTTATCATTTGTTTGTTTAAATGCTTCAGATATATTGTGTTTACTTTCAACTTTCAATTTGTTTACATAGATATAGAATTTATTTCATAACTTATGTTTAAGTTTCAAGGGTTATATTCACAAACAATACCTCAGATTTTTCTCGGTCTGAAAAGATAGAATTCCAAAGTCTACTTTCACTTATCTGTGATTTAATTTTTACCTGAAGCCTGTAGATAAGTTTTCTTGACACAAGTTAATTAATGTACATCTCTTAATGTACAGCTAATTAATGTGCAAATCAGTGTAGAAATCTTCGAAAGTTTCTGTTTTCAAAGATTTTCCAAAAAGAAAAAAGTACTGTTACTTTACTTAGTGACACCAGTGCATCGACACGTTTAATCCCGCGCTGTTATCCCCAAGAGCATCCGTTTAACAAAGACGGCTATCGCTACCATCTCGCTGAGCCAGACCCTCACGCGCCCAACTGGCAAGCGTTTGACGAGAGCATCGAATGGGCTGGCAAGCCAATACCGGGGTACTTGTATAGATACTATCTAGAGCCAAGAGTGATGCTGTCTCTTCACGATAGAGGTTTGCTGGCAGTATTTTATAGAAATAGTTGTTGGCAGACGCTGGTTTAAATTATAGTCTACTTGTTGTTAGTCGATGCTGATTTTATTTGTACTTTATAGCTTTAAAAAGATTGAATAGATTGACAATATTTTTAATCATTTTGGTATGAAAATTTAATTAGATCTTTGTGATTAGGTTTAGCTAGAAAATCATGAATCTTTTATTGTCTGCGATTTTAATCAATTTTAACTCCAGAGGTCAAAAGGTTAAATGAAATGATTTTCATGCATCGAAAGGTCAAATTAAACGACAACATAGGTCAAAAGGTCATATGAAATGACCTTCACAGTCAAAGGTCAAATAAAATGACTCCAGAAGTTGAAATGTCAAATCAAATAACCTTCACAGGTTCAAAGGTCAAATAAAATGACACCAGATGTCAAAAGATTAAATTAAATGATCTTCACGTGTCAAAAGGTCAAATAAAACGATTCCAGAGGACAAAATATCAAATCAAATGACACTAGAGGTCATCAAAAGGTCAAATAAAATGACACCAGAGGTCAAAAGGTCATACAACAAGACCTTCACAGTCACAAGGTCAAATAAAATGACTCAGATGTCAAAAGTCAATTGAAATGACCTTCACGGCTCAAAAGGTAAAAAAAAGTCTCCTGAGATCAAAAGGTCAAATGAAATGACCTTCACGGGTCAGAAGATCAAATAAAATGACTCCAGAGATCAAAGTGTCAAATGAATTGACCTTCACGGCAAAGGTCAAATAAAATGATACCAGATGTCAAAAGGTCAAATGAAATGACCTTCAGGGGACAAAAGATCAAATAAAACGACACCAGAGGTCAAGAGGTCATAAGAAATGACCTTCACGGTCGAAAGGTCAAATATAACAACTTCAGAGGTCAAAAATCAAATGAAATGACCTTCACAGGTTAAAATGTCAAATAAAATGACTCCAGAGGTCAAAAGGTCAAATTAAATGACCTTCACAAGTCAAAAGGTCAAATAAAACAACTCCTGATGTCAACAGATCGAATGAAATTACCTTCACAGCTCAAAAGGTCAAATAAAATGACTCCAGTGGTCAAAAGGTCAAATGAAATGACCTTCACTTGTCAATTTCATATTTACTACTACTGATACATGCATTGAACGTATCTGTAATTCATTATGATCTCTTTGTTTTCTTTTTTTGAATTATATAGAGTTTAATATAAAACTGATTAACATTTGAATGATGTCATCATTGTTTTCTACATTTGAACGATAATATTTTCTGCTGATAATGCAGCTCCGCAGTTGAAACTTAGTGATGATAGAATGACAGTTACTGGAGAGAAAGGCTATAGCATGATCAGAGCAACTCATGGTGTGTTTTGGTTCTCTTATTTGACAACTTAGTAAACTTAGTTAGGAAGTATTATTGATAATCGTTTCAGTACTCAGATAGTTAAATGCTAACTTTTTTTATATTCTCAGTCACTTTATATTTAGTTTGGTGTAAAGGGGGAAAATGTTTTCTTTGTTATACAACTGGTTTTATTTACATTGTCAACAATGAAAATGAGTAGTGTTTCAAAATGACTAATTTAGCTATGAATGTAATAACTCTAGTAGTTATTGACCCTAGTATGCAGATTGATATGTTGATTTTTAATGTGGTATTTAAGTGTTTAAATTTATTAAGCTTGCATTTATATTTATATAATATCTTCATTAATTAGGTTTTTTATGGCTGATTTCTCAATATTTGATAATGATTAGTAACAAGGGACGAGTTCCCTCGTAGTGGGCCATTGCTTCTTATAGTAAATTTTCTTATTCTTGTTATTGTTTAGGCGTAAAAACAGGATCGTGGTATTACGAAGTTACCATTGATGAGATGCCTGCAGAAACTGCCGTCCGCATTGGATGGTCCCAATCACTAGGTTATATAGCTAGATTTTAATGCTTTTTATTAGACTAATATATTTTATTATATACTTTTCATAATGTAGTTTAGTGTGTGTTTAAAATACTTATTCTGTTAGGCTATAATGTTAGTGAATGACTAAAAAATAATGCATTTTACTTATTATATCAATTAACGATAAACAAATTGATGCTACACCATTTTTGCTGCATCGGATTTTATTGCATGTATAAATTTTGATTAAATGTTTAAAACTAAATGAATTTTTCGCAGAAATCTTAAAGAATATGAACAATTAAAGCAACTCATAAGTGATAGATCTATTTCTTGACTTTTTGATCAAATTAATGAAATTTCGTGACCTTGTTATAACGTGTAGAAATGCATTTTAAGGATCTACTTAAATATTCGTTATGTCTTATATATTTTTGATAAAAAAATATAAAATCTCATACAGGCAATCTACAGGCCCCCTGCGGATATGATAAGTTCAGTTATTCGTGGCGTTCAAAGAAGGGTACAAGATTTCATCAAAGTAAGGGCAAGCATTATTCGGATGGTTACGCAGAGAAGGACGTGCTGGGTTTTTATATTCATTTGCCTCCATTGGATGACCCTGGCAAACTTGTCCCACCAGTCTATAAGGATAAGGTAGCGGATTATATTTCTTTAATACTTTGACGTATTTTTTATGAATGTTATTGCTGCTCAAATTTTTCTTGTTTTTTTATTCTCTGAATTTTTCTGTTGCATTATAAACACAGTAATTCTATTGAAATCTTAATTAAGATGCACATTTTATATTGTTTTTTTAAGTTTATGTAATTATTTACATGTATTTAAATACAGTTTTTCTATTATCAAAGATTAAATGACATTAATCCACAAGTTTGCTATGAAGGACGATTTATATATTTATATTTGTATATTGTCATTTCTGAATATTATTATTTGATAGATTTTTTGTTTAGCCGCTTGTGAAATTCAAAAATCATTTCTATTATGAAGAGAAAGATTATGTTACTGATACGGAAAAAAAGTTGACTGCTTGTCGCAACAGTCGGGTACATTGATTTTATGTATTACTTCGAAATGTTAAAATTATTCCATTTGATTCTATTTTAATTGATTATAAGTTAATCTATAAACTTCGTTATTTTTTGATCATCTTATTACATTTATTACATACAATAAATGTATCGCGGAATATACTTTCAGTTTTCTCAAGGAGTTATATTTTTTTTCAATTGAGCTGGTCAACGGTTTATATTTGGAATTTAAATAAGAGCGTGTTATCACTGAATAAGTAACATTAGAAGTCATAAATAGCAGCTGGTTAAATTGATGAACTCATAAAGTAAAGTTCCAGTTTGATAAAACACCTGACCAAACACCTGATCTAAACTTATATTCATCTGGATTTAGATTTCAATCCACATCTTAGTAATTTAACTTGTTCTAGATTTTTCTAGATTCCATATTGTAAAAATGTAACCAGTAATTTTTCTTATTCAGATTGTGTTTTATAAGAACGGAGTAAATCAAGGCGTTGCATTTGAGGACTTGTTTGGTGGTGTGTACTATCCAGCTATCTCTTTATACAAGGGCGTTACTGTAAGTTTTTCTTTATTATAAATTTGTAATTCATCATTTAATTCATTTTTTCTGTGACAATTATTACGAAATTAAAATACAAAGTTGCATTTAATATTTGGCAATGCATACAAGAATAATGTTAAAAATATAAAGTGAAGAGCACAAGAGTACAACATATAAATAAATATTAAGAGTCACAGGAGACTCGAACCTAGGACCTTTTGGTTCTTTTTCCGGTACTATAGCCATCATATGAAACTTTACTTAACAAAATTGGTATCAACATTTTTTCATTTAAATTGAATATTTCTTTAATGTTCTGTTGATACATTTTAGGCAAAAATTTGTAATTAATATTATAGATTTTAAGATGTTTGTTGCATGCTTCAGGTTTCAGTTAATTTTGGTCCAAATTTTAAACATCGTCCAAAAGATCAAACTCGTATGAGACCGGTTAGTTCCCTAACTGTTTACAATAGTGATGTTATCATTAATTTTTCTTGTTATTTATTTGTTCATATTTTATTTGTTACGTAATGACTAAATATTGATAATTTTAATTGAATCTTGTCTCTCACTAATGAACTTTTTGGTCCTGATTTGAAATAATTAATGAATAATTAATTGATGTGACGTAATTAACTTGCAACAAGTCCAGATTTTAAAGTATCATGCAAGTAAATTATCTGCATGTAAGAAAAAGATAATTTATATTAAAATTTATTACAATATCTATTAAACGTTTCTAAGTTTGAGTAATAGTGGATTATTCATTTTCTTAGATGAGTGATGGAGCTGAGACGGACTACATTTATCACTCACTCGGTGATCTCATTTATCATAGTGAACACGAAGGCCAGCCGCTCGAATGTTAACTTGCTTATGTTTTCCATGAAAAACTTTTGCAATTTTTTTATAAACGTTTAGAGAAACTCTGTTTATGTAAGAAGTCGAGTCATTTTTTAATTAAAGACGCGTATATATATATAGATAATTTTTTTTAAATTCATAAATTAAATCATGATATAAAACAGAAATGACATCATTTCTTAATCACAATTATCATTACATAGGTTCTGGCTCAATTGTATTTTTAATTTTCTATTATTCATTTAAACGTATTGACATTTTCTACTATCTCATCTTTATCTTATCCTTCAATTCTGCCGTTTTTCTTGCTGTATTAAAATGCAGTATTAGACTGTATTAAAATGTGTGACTCGGAAGATATTGTTCAATGAATAGAATCAGAGTAATTAAATACGATTATAACTAAAGTTTAGAATAAGACCGTAAATTACTTTGTTAAATAATAAAACATTAATAAATAAATCCCTAACTAAATAACCTTCTTGTCATCTTTAATTACAATCCCAATCTAGAAAATGTTAACAAAATCTTTTAGTTATTTTTTTCATTATTTATTTGCTTAATTTGATACACAATTTAAAGACTCTTTATTATAATATATCGGTTTATAATAGTAATTGTCAAATTCGCAACAAAATAAACAATAATATTTAAAAACTGTATAACAATAAATAATTGAACAAACAAAATATTTAAATTAAAAGTTGAACATTGCGCGAATGATTACAATTTATGCCACAATTTGCACCATTATCACATTGAAAACAGAGTATTCGCAAATCTATTGATTTAAGTAATCAAGTATATATACACTGAATTTTCCACTGTTAAAACCTCATTTAGTTCGGGTGTTGATGTTCTATATAACCTCCTTTGAATCGGGTGGTGGAGCCGTTGGGGTTCGCTTCTTTTGTGAAAATTTAATTTCAGGTTTAGTGTCGGAGGGAACAGAACCATTAGCATGGGGTTCTTTGAGATAATTTTTCCAAAGTTCTGAAGTCAGTTCAAGAGCGGTTATTGCGTTGGTTGCCTTTTGAAATAATCGCAACAGAAAGACACCATCTTGGCACAGATGTTTTTCTACAAATAGCACTGCTTGTTTTTTTAAGTCTTGAGAATCATTAATCTGAAAATGACAGTATTTTAAAATTTATTTAACATGGTATGACTGTGGGAGCAAACAGAATTCAAAATTAAACTATCATGTTTATATGATCTAATAATATTATTTTATTACATTCATTATTACTTATTGTTAACTTATAATTATTTATTAATGTCCACTCATATGAGGATAGATTACAAAATAATTCAAAGATTACTAAAACTCTACCAAGTATATAAAAAATACCGTGATATCTCCAGAGAGCTGTAAATGTCTCTTTATGAATCGCGTTCTGTCAATAGGAACGACAGATCGAATCGTCCAAATGATCAAAGACAACAGTGTAACAAATGCAATGAGAAGAAACCAAAACCAAAGAAAAAGAAAGATTTTCTCATTGAACAAGTTTACAGGCAGAACACATTGTAGTGTATATCGATTTATGTTGCCTAGTCGGCGAAGCTTGAAATCACATAAATTAACTCGTGGAAATCGATAAGAATCGGTCCAATCTTCCCCCTAAATATGTTTCATTAAATAAAATTTCTCAATACAATAATTTGCAATACTATTTGATATGGTAGATTATAATTTAGATAATTCAAAACAGGAATATTTCATCTATTAATGCGACTGAGCATATTTCTGAGTTTTACTCTTTTATACCTTGATACAATCTCATTAAATAATAGTATTAGAAACTATTAAATACATATTATCGATATTTGAAATTACTGTAGTTCCTTTCCATATTCAAAATAATTTTTTATTCAAGATCTCTCAAGTAACCTGATGCATTATAATGAATAGAAATTATATGTAATAGTAGCTGTGTACATTTAGAATGATTACTTTCTAACATAATCAGATTTATTGTGTTATACCATTAGTGATCTATCAAGTAGTAATAATATTTCAAATTATTACAGCAATATTACTTGTTGTTTAAATTAACATAACAACTGACCTTTAAAAGCGATTTAATAACATCTACTCCATAAACATGATAATCCTGACCGAGGAAAATGTTCAAGGCAAAAAACTGACCCAATGCATTCAAAAAGTAAAAAGCTTTTATGATTAAGTAAATGCTGAGCAAATAGTTGCCGCGACGATGACCGCATGGGATGCAACAAGTTGTAGTGAATATATGCTTAACGCTGAGTGTTGTGTAAAGTTTTGGTGCTTCAAAACTTGCCAAATATCTATAAAACAAACAACTGATATATAAAATATTATATTTTATCTGATCTTGTTCGATGCCATATAAAAACCCTAAAAACTTGATATTTTGCGTATTAACAATAAATGAGAATCACCGAGTAAGCTTAATATTAGTATAAAAAACTTCTATAATTTTCCCATTTATCTAACCGATTGATTTGGATCACCATTCTCTGTAGCAATCCGTCTCTAATGGTCGATGTCATCTGCACAGTAGAGAGCATTCGACCAGTCAGAACAACACTATTGATGTCCAAACCGGAGTGCTCGATTAGACTTCGCCAGATTAGACAAGGAATGTTCAATATGAGAGCCTGAACGAGTAGGATGATGGGAACCCATTGATAGTAAACGGTTCTATCCATTGAATCGCGGATATTAACTCCTAAAAAAGTTCAGGTAACAAGTGTTTATTTTGATTATTAGTTATATATTGACAAGGCTATTAAAGTTCCTACGGATAATCTTCTTTGAAGATAAATTTTAACTAATTTTGATCAATTGATATTTTGAAATTTATTGTAATTTTGATTAAGATAAGTTTTGTTATATATGGAAATTGAAGTAATGAGTTAGGATAAAGCAAAAATAAATAAAGCTTATTAAGCCAAGTATAAGGATTCTTGCAATTAATTCAAATGAAAAAACTTTAGAATGAAAATTTCAAATTTACAGTTTTTAGATTTAATTAAACTTGTTTTAATGCCTTAAAATAATGCTATGCAAAATGTACATTATAATCAAGTTTTTTCTATCACTCAATTAGGCCTACCCTAAAAAATCAATTTAATTATAAATTATAGGCTGTAAAATATTAAAATCTAATGAGTAATATAATTAAAGTTCATCGCTTTCAAACCTGGAACAGAACCATTGAATGGATGATAATACGTTCCGCCAATCCAACAGTAGTTATTTGCATACTCGACGTGAAGCTTTTTAAAATGTACTGGTGTCCAGCATTCAATTGGACTGCCTACATATTGTTTTGAACTGACTACAATAGCGAATAGAATGAGTATTGTGGAAGTGTATCGATGACTGAGTCTGTCGACGACGTCATCATCAATTCGTAAGTCTCTATCAGTAACACCCTGGACAGTCTTCAGCAGAAGTGCCATTATTTATGTCCAAACAGGTCTATGAAAAGAGCTTATTATTATTCATTTCAGTGCAAAAAATAATCTGAATTTGTTAACTGTAGTAGAATATCTATCGCTACGAACATCTATTATAATAAATGGTAATATAAATGTTGTTATAGCAGCAATAATAATAATTAGTCGAAATAATCTTCTATAACTAGTGGATTTAACTCAATCGACGCATGGACGTTCTTCAAAAATGAAAAAAGGCGTAATATTATAGAAATTAGAAGTTTTACCGATCGCAAAAGCTTACAATCATGAGTAAACCTGATCCAATTTAATGTTAAAAACGAAGAGATTCACAAGGGGACGCAGGCTTAATCTCTAACTCATAACAGCTTAGTAATAATAATAATTAACCTATTATTTTGTTTTATTATTAAATTCACGTGTACCTTAAATCATTATTTCACAGTTTAATAACAACGGCTAGGTACAGTATACACTGTATTCGATTAGTATACAACTACCACTACAAGTTAATCATAGTGTATTTCCAACACAGGTATTTCGTCAGGTCACATCAGCTCTCTGTGTAGGTAAGTGATCAGCGTTTTAGCCTATTATCACAATCAGCGAGTAATGTCATTCATGTTCATGACAGCCTAAGGTAAAGATTAGTATTAAAGCAGCGCAAGCCAAAAGTTTTTCTGCGCGAAATAAATGTTACTAGATTACGCAAAACCTAAGCGTTCTGTTGTTTGACAAACCAAACATTTATCAACAATAGTGACTCTCATTAGTTTCTGATATTATACATTATTATCAGTTTATAAGCTCATATTTTTTTGATACACACTGTACAGTATGTGATGTATAAGCTTAAGCTTAAAGAAATTAAAATTCTTTATGTAAAGTAAGCTGGTATCCTGATTGCATTAGACTAACGTCCGGTTCACATTACAGCGTTGTGTGTAAGTTTAGTATAAAGACATATGTTATTTATTTGAGCTGATGTTATTTCGAATTACAGACTACATAATAAAGAATTAAAGAGTTTAAATAATTGAATGGATTGGGCTCAATAAAGTTTCCTTACATTAAAGCTAATTATACTACTATAGAAATTTCTATACATTTAAGCGAATTATAAAACGATTTATCTTTTGATTAGGGGTCGTCCATAAAGTACGTCACGCTCTAAGGGGGGGGGGTCTAAGAAAGTGTGACAGTTTGTGACAGTTTGTTTAGGGGGGAGGAGGGGGGCGGGGTAAAAAGCATGTGTGACGTCACACATTTTTTATTTTTTATCATACATAAAAAACCTGAAATTCTGTTGTGATGTTTAACTTTCTGTTGTGATGCATGCAATCTGAC